>JBBBDQ010030506.1:0-195248 GCA_037127315.1 Ascarosepion bandense
GTCCCTAGAAAGTTTGAATGGCATAGCTTAAAAAATGTAGGCATGCATAGGGAACAGTCACACACAGACTTACAGATTGCCTTTTATATATATATATGTATATTAGTCATCCACATACAAGCCTGTTACACTGTATCACAGCTCATCAGTGTGGCTAGACGCATCCACTCGTCTCTGGCCAGGATCAAAACTCGACCGATTTGGTGTCAGTCGGAGTCGCTACCTTCTAAGCCATTGACGCATGGTATCAGAGAATGGAAATTTTAACGTGTTGTATATCAGCAGTGTTTACACACGCCAGTCACCGAGAGAACTCAATTCATTTCTGAAGAGTCACACATATAGCTGAAGTGGAAACTGTTTTTAAAATTTTCTTCTCCAGAGAGCTCAATCGTAATGAGAGCATAATATATGAGTCATCCACATAGAAGCCTGTTTCGCTGTATCACAGCTCATCAGTGTGGCTAAATGCATCCACTCGCCTCTGGCCGGGATCGAATATATATACAGAGATATTATCAAATTGTACTGAAACAAGCGGAAAATAATTGAATAGCACTAAAATAAGAACTGGAACAAGAACAATCTATATGGAATAGCTGAGAGGCAGAAAGTTTTCCTTACATCAACCAGGTGCAGAAGTTCAAATTTTAACAGGCGATGGTAAATTCAATATCAAACACACGTTGGACTAATGGAAGTAATATTCTAAAAACTAAGTAAACTGTTGAGAAAAGGAAAAAAAATTGTTAGAAAAAAAAAAAAGTGCTGGATATCCATTCTCTTTATGGCAGTGAATGCTGGATAACTTCCCCACAGATGAGAAAAGAAAACTAGAAGCAGCAGCAGAAATGTGGTTCTACAGAAGGATACTGAGAATTCCATGGGTTGTGAGAGTAAAAAGCAACAGAAAGAACACTAATACAAAATCAGGAAAATCAACTGGAATTCTTTGAATACATAATGAGGAAAGAAGGCTTGGAAAACGTAACTCTCAAGCAAGAGGCATATCGAGATATCAAGAAAAAGATAGGGAAAGCTAGTGAGTCATTTATCAGAAGAGGTTGAATGGCGTGTGTGTGTAGCAAAGGGTGTAAATCTAAGAGCCACAAGAGATAGGAAGTTGCAGAGAGCCATGATCACATATGAACTGAAGGGATGCAATGCACAGAAGAAAAAGAAATATTATCTTTTAAAAAATCTAGTTAATTATTCAAACTTCAAAAAATTTACTACATTCTCTATGAAACAAAATGTCTGGGACATTGGGTTTTTAAACTTTTTTTTTATAATCATATCGCCCCAAGCAAGACATTTTACTGCCACTGTTTTGCAGGGGGTTACATAGGAGGAAAGTTATGAGAAAGAGTGACAGGTTATAGATGGATTCAGGAAGTGGGTAAGAGAAGGATGAGAATACTGATGAGAGTGGAGTGGATGGAGAAGGGAGTATGAGAGAGAGAGAGAGAGGATGCAGGTTAGTGAGACAGGAGATGACTATTGATTGACTTTTACATTTAAATTTTTTGAGGGTTTTTTAATTTCTCTTTTGTCGACGTCCATCAAATTCGCGAACTGAATCCAGCAAACTGCAAGTCAGAATTTTTTTTTACAAAATGTTTAGTTTAAAAAAAGAAAAAAATTATTTTTAAGGATATTATTACATTGTAATTTAAATTTACAATGTCATAGAGGTACCATCACTCATTTTTGAAAATGAATTTACTACAATACATTGTAAATTTTACAATGTAAATTCATTTTTTTTTTATTAAAATTTGGCTATTATCTTCTTCTCAAATGAAGGTTTTAACTTACTTCAGAGAAAATATTTTTATTTAAAATGCATTTTTTTAAAAAAATCCTTTTGATTGAACTATCTACTTTTTATTTACTTTTTGGTCAGGCTTTCAGTATCTTCTTAATTTTATGCAATTTTTATGTTGTCAAAATAATTTTTTCATTCAGACTTAATGAATTAAAAAAAAAAATAACCCAAGAAACTAAGTAAAAATAATTCCACTACTATCCTAAAAATAAAAAGGTATTTTTTAAAAATTTGATTTAATACCATTTATAAAAAATTATAGCATGTGAAAAGATAAAAGAATAAGCAACATCCAACATTAACATACAACAAATAATCCATTATTTCAATTTAAAAACATAAAACTTACTGCATTTTGAGACGTTCTTCATGTTTTTCACTTTTCTGTTTGGCAGAAGACTGCTCATCAGTTCCATCGTCTTCTAGTTTCCGTTTTTCTCCGGAATTTACTGGATTACTTTTTTCTTTTTCGTTGTCTTCTTTTGGTTCATTTTTTTCTTTTTCAACAACAGCAGAATTACTTGTTGAAGTTGGTACTACAGTGTCACAAGCTGCTTCTTCAGTTCCCTTATTACAAGAAGTTGTGCTCTCTTCGACCTTGGGGCTTGTTTTATTTTCTGATTTACAATCAGGCAGTCGACTGATTTCATTAATCTCTAAACCTGGGAAAATTGCTTTCGAAGACGACGAAACCGATGAAGACGACGGATGATCCTCATTTGATGGAGTCGGGCCTAGCTGAGTAATTGCTGAAGAAGATGGCCCTTGTGGCAATGCTGGTGCATTTGTTGGTGGTTTCTGAGACAATATATCTTCTGTGGAGGGACAAGAGCTTGTGTTGTTGGGGAAAAGTGCCACGACAGCCGAATTATTGGGTCCTGTTGATGTTTGGTTGCAACCGACATTACTGCCGGGACCATGTGTTCCTTTTCCATTCTCGTCTTCGGGTTTTGTGTCAACTCTGTTTAAAATATTTGTCATGTCTTCATCGTGCGGATGTAAAGTGGAATTTGTACTGAAGCTCAATTCATCTATTATTGATTTTCCTGGTAGATTATGTTTGGGATCCATTTAATAAAACTTAAAATTGATTAATTAGTACAAATACCCGCTGTCACGACAGTTTATTTTGTTGATAACGGAAACGCAAAGCATTATGGGTAACATGAAAAAAAAACCCGGATTATCTCCCTTTATTGTTTGATTTCTTCCCCGTTTCGCCTTGGGTTACAATTGTATTCTTTATGAGATAAATTATAAATAATAAAATTATATACGTTATAAAAAATGTACGCTAAATTAACTAATTGGAATTTTTTGGGCAGTGGGGAGTGAAAGACAATTTTTTAGCAATTATCAATTAAATTTGTCATAATCTTGGTCTGGACTTTAAAGTCACTTTAAAATATTTTTTTTTATTTAGACGAGCCGAGCGTAATCCACTGATAAAAAAATTGTCATAATCTTGGTCTAATGGGCTTTAAAGTAAAGTTAAAGAAAAAAAAATTATTTTTGATTTAGACGAGCGTAATCCACTGATAAAAAAAACAGTTCAAATTTTGGAGAGTATTTAAAATAACAAATAATAATGTCCTCTTTCGAGACATGATCGCATAAAGCGTATATCACGTAACTGACTGACTGAATATAATAGTTGGAATCATGATTAAGTGGGGGGTCGGTTTTCTATTGTTATGAAGTGATAAACCGATCCCCCACTATTGCTACGTAATCCCTCTAGCTATGAGTCAAATAACAGGACAGACTGCGTTCTATAGCCTTGACTGGCAACCATTCTACCGCAGAAAGTAATGGCAACCTACTGCAGGATAATGTTTTGCTCAGTCAGTCATGTCTCGAAAGAGACATGATCGCTCAAAGCGTGTATCATGTATGGCACTTAACTGAAGAAGAGAAGAGAGTTACTTCTAATTCCGTGTTCACCACAATATTTTTAGCCTGTCACTGTAGCTAATTTGAAACAAACTTGCTTGCGGGAGATGAGATTCAAATGTTGATTCTCAATTTCCTCATTGATTTGACACAAGTTCAGGTAAGTCATTTCCTTTTTTGATTTTTTTTTAATATCTTAATGGAGAGACACCATGTCTTCAGTGACTACTAGCCCATAAACTCACACCCAACCTCAAATGAAACTCTTACATACGAGTCATCAATAAAGATGCACATAAAATGGTCCCCTCATTGTACTGCTTCATTGAGTAGCTGATTCCACTTGATAATATTCTCTACCTTGACAAAAGGTAGAGAATATTATCAGTTGAGTGCCATATATGATACATGCTTTGGGCGATCATGTCTCAAAAGAGACATGACTGACTGGGCAGAAGATTATATCACAGTAGGTTGCCATTGCTTTCTGCAGTAGACTGTTTGCCAGCCAAGACTATAGAACCCAATCTGTCCTATTATTTAACCCATAGCTGGAGGGAAGAGACGGTATTTGCGCATAAGCGAATGCAAGGAATTCAACTGGAATTCAAACTCGGCTCCCCGATTTGTCGTTCTGAGTCAATATCCACTGTACCACAATGCACATTACAAAAGGTAGTGTATTTCTTTCTCTCTTTTTACACTGTTATGTAAAAGAAATAAATATAAAATATCACCTTATTGAAATTCATTCTTTTTCTTACACTTGCCATTTACATGTGTGCAAAGATATTGTTGCCACTGATTTTAGCCCAAAGTGTGTATCACGTATGGCACTTAACTGAAGAAGAGAAGAGAGTTACTTCTAATTTTGTGTTCACCACAATATTTTTAGCCTGTCACTGTAGCTAATTTGAAGCAAACTTGCATGCGGGAGATGATATAAATAAAGAGAGAGAGAGAGAGATGTCTATTTCAACATACAAGTATGATAATAATTTTCCAGTTAATCCTAATAATTATTTTGTTAATTTTTTTTCATTACAATAGATCTGCAGAGTGAAAGAGCCTTGTGGCTTCCTGGGACCTTGTGTCCCCGACTCCCACAATTGCGGGGTCTGTGGGGGCTACAAGCACAGCCCTGGCTATACGTGCATGTGTGTGTAAAAGTTCACTCATCAATTGCCAAGGGGAAAGAAGATCTCCCCCAGTCGGGGCAAATCTATTTAAGCTGACATCATCTCCTCTATTTAACATATTTCATCAATAAAGACATTCATTTGTGTTAGTGCTGCTACCTATCACATTCTAAGTTGAAAGGAGGAAAAATACAGAAAGATAGCATCGAAATTTTTATAGTCCTGAAACAATGTCGCCTAAAAGTGTTTTGGTAGACGAAGTAGGGGTAATCCCCAAAACACTAAATTCTGATTGAACCGAATATGGAGTAAGGAAAGTTATTAATACTTATTCCGTAAATGTGGATACAGTTTGAACATTTTGTTCTGTAACAGTTTGCCTATCCCATGCCTGCAAAATGGAAGAAAAAATACTTCAGATAACAATGGGCCTTTCCTGTTTGATTGCAAGGATAGACCTGTAATAGGTATTGTTTGGTTTTAAGGAAGGAAAAAGAAAGAAAGCAAGAAGAGGCAATAACTTTAATGTCTGCTTCAATGAAATGGACAACCTTGACAATTTTTAAACTTTTCATTTGTATTATAGTGGGTTGCTTATCTATTCTTTTTCTAGTTGTAGTGGGAGTACATTTAGTGAAGGGTAATTGTATACCGTTGCAGGTTAACGGAATTTGGCCTTGCTGTAGATAGCCCACTATAAGTCATAAAATGATTATAAAATCAAGAAAATTAAATTGAGTTAAAAAATAATTTATATATATACACATCAATTAATATTTTTACAATTAAAGTAATACTTGAATATAGGTCCAACGGAGGTTAAAATGTTCATGACAAATAATAAGCTGAAAGAGATTTAAGGCTTAGGAATGTGGGGAGCGTTTAAATGTGGAATGTCCTTGATGTAGTCGCTCCTTAGGTCAGTAAGTAGTTTTGAGACAAGGAAGAAGGTAAGGAGAGGTGAAGGGAGGCGAATGTAGCAGCCACTTGACCAGGTCAAGGGAGGTACTAATCACGCTTGTCTGTCCGTCGGTCTGTCTGCTGGGTGCTTTCTGTCTCGGCTCCCCACACCTGCCTTTTGGATCAAAGCAGCCTGTTCGGGGCCCCACACCTGCACCCGATTCTGGGCCTCCCACTGGCTGATAAATAAAATTCGCGTAGGCTCGCGAAATGGAAATTTAATATTTGATTAATTTTTATTTTTCAACCAGAACTTCTGCGCGGACCCAGATGCACAACGACGACTTTTGGTCATTTGCCTTTTTGTCGTGAGAGAGCAAACATATCATTTGCTTGGTATCACCACAGTATCCTCTTACTCGTCTATTGAACAGGTGGAGAGGCTTATACCTTGTTTCCTGTTCAGGTTGTGGTTTCTGGTTTTTCTCATCTCCAAACTTTTCACTCTTTTTTTTATTTTTATTTTATTTTCAATTGGAGTAGATAGACTAAACTATCGCCTGTTTCACACTCCACCCACGTCTATTGAACAGGTGAAGAGGCTCATCCCTTGTTTCCTGTTCAGGTTGTGGTTTCCGGTTTTTCTCTTTTCCAATCTTTTCACTCTTACGTAGCCCCCTGCGCATCAGTGGCGTTTTCACCTTGATTGGGGTGATATGATTAAAAAAAAAAAAAGAAAAAAAAAAGACTTCTTTAACTGACCTGCATTCATATTTAGGTTTATTATGATAATATTTTAATAATTGTTAAGCTCAATTATTTTATGATGCAATAGAAGAATTTCCATGAGTATTTTATAGATGTGGAGCTAGAAAGAAGTGTATTCTATCATTAATTTGAGAATTAAGATTCATAAAAAAAAAAATGATTAGAAAAACCATGAAATTTTCACAGGTATTAAAATGATTGCACTTTTGATCAGAAGATTGGAAAAAATTTGATAGAAATATTATATAAATTCAAAAGAACTGAAGAAAAATGATATTGTGAAATGTTTACCTGTACAAAAAAATTAATAAAATAATCATAATTTTGCATTAGAAAATTTTTAGGTCAGGTTTAAAAAGGTGATAATATCTGCGTGAGGAGACGATCCTAATGTGCGTACTTATAGGGAAGTACATGAAAACAATGACGTGCAGAGGTTTGGTGATGCCTGGGGCCAACTCTTTGACCATATGACCCTGAGACTCAAATGGAGTAGGGGTGATGCCTAGTACCAAGAAATGTGAGAAAGGAAGACATTTTGAATATGTATAAACAGATGAAACATGAAATAAACACTTTATTCAAATTAAATATAAACTCAATTCTTATTTCACTCTTTGATTGAATACTCTTGCACAAGGCCATTACACACACTGTCCATCTTCTACACACTACTGCCTAAAACCATACCACAGGTCAACTCAAACCTTGTGAATGAAACAGGGTTGATAAAACTGTTTGAAAGCCATCGGTGGTTACATGAGCTCAAATTCAAAAGTTCTCACCTAATGAGTACATGAAAGCTCATTAGCCTTTGTTAACAGTATATCTAGAGAGGGGGGTCTTGATCTTGATTTAAAAAAAAAACACCAATCCCCCAGTAACCTGAAAAATTAACAATGACAAAATTCTTCATAAAAATGTCATATGGGTTCACATTCTGCCACACGTAGAACTCACACAACAATCGTAGGTGAGAAAAATATAAATCTTAAAAATGCCCCCAAAACCAGCTAATTATCAGATTTTTTAAAAATTTTAACTATCTAAATCTAAACTTATTTATAAATGGAACTTTGTCTGTGTGTGTGTTGGTGTCTGTGTGTGTGTCCATTACCTATAGACTCCGAAATGGCTGAACCGATTTTCTTGAAAATTTACACAGTTGTACTATAAGCGACTGCAAGTGTTCTTAGCTAGGTTTTGTGTTGAGGTACCCCCGATAAATATCGAAAACCGATAATAAAAAAAAATCGAGTTATAGAAGGAGTGGTCCAATTTTAATCAAATTTGATACACTCATAGACAAAGACATAAGAAATGATATTCAGAATTTTCAAGGTTGCAGTTCTTACAATAGTGCAGAAAATCGATAATATATATATATATATATAGTCATCCGCAGACAGAAAAGGCAAGATGTTTGTGTGTGTGTCTGTTTATCTGCCTGTATGTCTGTATTTTTTCACCCCTTTTATTTTAGTTTTTGCTTCGGGTTTGGCTCTAAGTAGGCATAATTGTACTTCTTAGTCTCAGCCATGATACCCTTTACTCAGAGGACTTATTTAGCCTTCAAAATTCAATTAACTTATTTGATATTGATACCAGGAAATCAAAATTTGACTTACATCCATTCATTTTTCTTTCAGTCTACGGTTTCACTTTATCTGGAAACAACTATTGCTTTTAAAGTCTTTCGTGCCAACGTCCAAAGAGTCTGAGCTCCAGGACCATGGATTAGTTTTAAAGCTTTCATTAGACCCGAGCAATGCCGGGCTTTACTGCTAGTATATATATATATATATATATATATATATATATATATATATATATACTATATGCGATTGGTAAATTGTCGCAATTATTTTATTATTTCAAATATTCTTTAGGGTGAGTCTGAGCTCCGGGACCACGGATTAGTTTTAAAGCTTTCATTACACCCGAGCAACACCGGGCTATACTGCTAGTATAGTTATAAAAATCAAAATTCTTTTATTTCTTTAGAAAATGAACGTAAAAATAGCAAATGAATCAGTTTCATGTGTTGGAGGGAGATGATTTTCTAAGTGCAGCTTAGACGTGACACAAGGCTGAAAGTATGGGGCACCCAGTAAGGATCAAACTCACAACTCAATTATAATGATTCTAGCCAGACAATTACATCATGTCGAGGTGCCCAAATTTTGGAGAGAGAGAGGTAACACCTGAAATTGTATAGAGAACAGGGTTGAATGTGTGGGCATGTAGCAATGTGGCTTATCCCAATAAAGCTTCACCAGTTTCAACAAGAAATCATTAGTGAGTGCTGTTAAGCACTCACTAAAAATGAGACACTCCTTGTTTTCATTCTCTTCTTGTCCCAGCATGCTTTAATGACAACACTAATGGGACCTTATTTCTGGGCATTGAGATAGCTTTCCCCTTTGTAACTGAATTTTCACATACGTACACATGTATCACCAACACGATTCCTCACTTTTAATATCTCTCTTATTTTACAAGCATACTAGTGTATTTCTCTCTCTTCTTACTCAGTACCAGCTTGGAATGAGAAATCAGAGAGCAGAGTTCGAATTCCAGTTGAATTCGTTGCATTCACTTATGCCCAAATACCCTTGAGTATGGTATTAATCCGTTTCGCCCCTCCTACTATGGGTTAAATAATAGGACAGATTGGGTTCTATAGCTTTGGTTGACAACCAGTCTACTGCAGAAAGTAATGGCAACCTACTGTGGGAAAATCTTCTGCCCAATCAGTCATGTCTCGAAAGAGACATGATCCCCTAAGTGTGTATCATGTATAGCACTTAACTGATTGACTGACTGACACTTTTGCTCAAAATTAGTTTCCTTGATGGACAAAAAAGATTCAAGTTTAATTCCTGTCGGAAGCACAGTTTTTCTTAAGTAGGATTTCTCAATCTAGGCCAGTTGATATTAGTTTCACTGTTTAATAGAATAATAGAATGTGTGTTGTAATGTAGTGGATATCAGCTCGGAACGAGAAATCACGAAGCCGAGTTTGAATTCCACTTGAATTCCTTGCATTCACTTACGCACAAATACCCTTGAGAATGGTATTAATCCATTTCTTCCCTCCAGCTATGGGTTAAATAACAGAACAGATTGGGTTCTATAGCCTTGGTTGGCAACCAGTCTACCGCAGAAAGTAATGGCAACCTACTGCGGGATAATCTTCTGCCCAGTCAATCATGTCTCTTTCGAGATCGCTTAAACGTGTATCATGTATGGCACTTAACTGACTGACTGAATATAATAGTTGGAATCATGATTAAGGCTTTTACTGATCATAATATGGGGGATCGGTTTTCTATTATTAGGAAGTAATAAACCATTCCCCCACTAATTACTACTTAATAATATAATACATTGCTTCCACCTCTAGCTATGCGTCAAATAACAGGACAGATTGGGTTCTATAGCCTTGGTTGGCAACCAGTCTACCACAGAAAGTAATGGTAACCTACTGCGGGAAAATCTTCTGCCCAGTTAGTTATGTCTTGTTAACAATGGAAATTTAATGTTGTTGCATAATTTTTCCATTCTTAACCTTTAACTTTGTTTACTGAGCAAAATGTTTGTTCTGCCACTTTAGATGATTGACTAAACAATAAGGTGTTTGGATTTCACATTTGTGTTGTCTTATCCTGCTATGTTAACATAAAAATGACTGACTAAAATCAAGAACTAATCTACTGCAGTTTAGGGGCTGCCCTATCCAGTGGAAATTGAAGTAATATTAATGAATAAATCTAGGTAATAAAGGTTAAATGATTTAAACAAAAAAAGATTATTTATTCTTTTTATTATAGTATGCCTTTTTCATTTGAAAAAAATGTAGAGGACGATGTGTCCATTATTAATTTAATTTTACGAGTCGACTTGGTGTAACTTGCGACATGAAATAGAGCAGGAAATATGGAAACATGAAAAGGCGAAAGTAACCAGAACAACAATATATTAACAAAGGTTACATAGAGTTGAAAGCATGAAAATCAAATAAGGAAAGAAAATTTCTTTCCTTTTGTCTGGAGAGAACCGTAAATGTTCAATAGAAGATTAAATTGAATAAAGTTCAGTTTGAATAAAGTTAATGTATGTACTGTTAATGTCTGTTTCCAATTGGAGTTTTTTAGTGTTGTGTGTGCATGCTGGTGAGAAATAAGAATTTGCACCACTAATTGCTACCCGCAATTAGTGTGTGTGTGCATGTGTGAGTTAGGGAATAAACATGTCTACTCTTGCCTGGGACAGAATCCTAACTGCCTAACACGTGACGCTCCCGTCTTTTATTTGGCATGCCGGAATGCGGGAAACTAAAGTTATCACATGAACGCTGAATGACCATATGTGTGTGTGTGTGTGTGTGAATGTATCAAACCCTACAAAAACACTATCTGTAATGAATTACTACTGTAGAGTATGGTTCATATGTTAATATGCATATTAACTGTTTTATTTATAAGGAAACATTTGGTATTTATTGAACAAGCAGTTGAACTTCAGAAAAATATAATCTTTTCAAGAAAATAGATTTCTCAAGTCCTGTAACTGTTATCACTCTTTCAAGAACTGATAGGAGTTTCCTTCCTACCCATTTTTTTGATGTAGTGTGCAATATCAACATCTTATGTCATTATTCTCTCTTCAAGTTACTATTTATTTTAGTAGTTACTGCTGTTGAAAGTCTTCAAGTGATGTGGTTTCTGTTATCTGTTACACTTTGTGATTCGGGTCCTGGGTATGACAGTAAACTGCATCCAGCAGCAAGGCCTCTGATTGGGAGGTTGTGAGGAGCATGGAACCACTTTTTAATTGCTGTTTTTCCCAGGTCTACCCTGACCTGGAGTGGTAGCACCTGTTAGGATCCCAGCTATGGGTAAATAGTTAACTCCTAAACTAGGGTCAAAACACTATGAAAGTATAAAAATACACTTTTATAGAAATATATATATATATATAAATAGACTTTTATAGAAAAATATACATTGAATGAAAAATATTAACAACAGTACATTTTTTAAAGAAAAAAAATTATTACCATTCCACATTTTTGAAGAAAAAAAAAATTATTAGCATCATACATTTTTTGAAGCAAAAAAATTATTAAAAGCAATACATTTAAAAAAAAAAATTAGAAGACATCTTCAGTTTTCTAAAATAAAATAAAAACATTTTCATCAAAATCTGACTAAATCAACCTTCTTACTATAACCAAACATTAAAAAAAAATATCTTTAAACTCTACCTTTTCGGCATTAAATAACCCACAGAGGTTGATATGCCATTTGAAGAAAAAATTATCATAACATATTTTTGAAGAAAAATTATTCTCAACAAAACATTTTTGAATACAAAAGTAGAAGACATTTTCAATTTTCTAAAATAAAAAAGAATAAAAACAAAAAATTTTCATTAAAATCTGACTAAATCAACCTTCTCACTATAAATGAACATTTAAAAAAAAGTACCTTAAACCCCCCACCTTTTTGGCATTAAATAACCCACAGAGGTGTTGATATGCCGTTAAACAAAACTCAAACTCATTTATTTCTACCAATTCATTTATACTTTTGTATTTATAAATTTCTATTTAAACATACAAAAGGTATACTTCCACAAATTCACACCATCTGATAATTCTGATAAAACCTGTAAGCTGTAGGAAGTTTGGTTATGTTTGACACAAGGCCAATTTAATAAACATTAACCATCTCCCTATTTCTACTAATGTTACATATTTAGTGTCATAATTATTTATGTATAATACACATTTCTAACTCTGGGCTATGAAATTCTATAAAGAAATCACTTGGGACTAAAGTGTTTTTTTAGAATTTTTAACAGATTTTTTTAAAAGTTAAATTTAACATCAACTCAAGCTTTTAACCAGTTCATAACAAGTAAAAATAAGAATTTATAGTTAATATGATGGTTTGAGATTAAATTTATACAGTATTTAGATCAAATGCACAAGTTACTCATGCTAGAAGGCTGCATTTACTGACCAGTGCTTTTTGCTATATATACATGGATATTGGAAGCCTAGTAAATCATCTCTGAAATCATTGTGGCAAAATTATTCAAAATGCTCCATCACAAATGAACTGGACTAAAGTGAAATTCTTTTTTCAGGAAGAAAGAAAGGATGACTCTGTTGGTGACATTGACATCAAAGATAATGAAGATATCTTTGGCACTGATAACAAAGATGAAACTGTCATGACATCTATCACTAACATGAACTATAGTGAAGAAGACATTTTTTTTAGGTTGATTTTGATTTGAGTATTTTTTTTTAAATGTTTGGTTATAGCGAGAAGGTTAGTTTAGTCAGATTTTGATGAAAATTATTTTTCTTCTAGTTTTGTATTAAAAAATGTACTGTTGGTAATAATTAATTTAAAAATGTATATTTTTCTATAAAAAAAAGGTGGGGTTTTAAGGTATTTTTTTAATGTTCGGTTATAGTAAGAAGGTTGATTTAGTCAAATTTTAATGGAAATGTTTTGTTCTTATTCTTTTTTATTTTAGAAAATTGAAAATGTCTTCTAATATCGTATTCAAAACTGTTTTGTTGAGAATAACTTTTTTTTCCTTCGAAAATGTGTTATGATAATTTTTTTCTTCAAAAAGGTATTTTTGGTAATATTTTTCATTCAAAAAAGTATATTTTTCTATAAAAGTCTATTTTTATGTATATATTTCTATAAAAGTCTATTTTTATACTTTCATAGTGTTTTGCCTTCAGTTTGGGGGTTAACTATTTACCCATAGCTGGGACCCTAACAGGTGCTACCACTCCGGGTCAGAGTGGACCTGGAAACAACAGCAATTAAGAGGTGGTTCCACGCTCCTCACAACCTCTTAATAAGAGGCCTTGCTGCCGGATGCAGTTTACCGTCATACCCAGGGCCTTTTTAGATTGAAGATGACTCTGTAGACAATGATGAAACTATCAGGACAATGAACTTTGACACCAACAGCAGTGAAGCAGACTGAAATGCAGTTAATATTCATGTGACTAATTTTTCTTAAATAAATACCAGTTTTGATTAAACTCATTACCATGTGTTACTTTGTATGATATAACTTTTGTCATATAATCCCAAATTTACCAACAGATGTGTCAAGATAAAAAAATTAATATTTAATTCTCATGTATGATATACACTCATTTTATTTTTAAAAATCTGGGGAAAAGTCATGTGTACAATAAACAAATATTTATGGCAATGAAGAATATATTTTAAATTCAGGAAATTAAGACATCTACAGTAAATTGGTTTAAAATGTTCACAGAGATTTCTCGATATTTTCCAACCATTTCTTCTTGTAAGCATGAATATCCTTCATGTCTCTCACTGCCATCAGCAGAAGTTCTTGGAATAACTGAGGCCAAATCTTGTAAACTTCTGTACGCTTTTTGTCAGCATAAAGAATGCTCTTGGAGATTTCAGTCACGTAATTCTTTGCCAAACGCTGTTTGTAAAGTAGCTTCTATAATTAAAAAAGAGAAAAAGTAATTTCAAAATGGGTGAAATTCATTGTTTAAACAAGCATTTCCCAACTAGGATTCCACGGAACCCTAAGGTTCCACGAGAACAAGTGAGATAAGCTAATGCACTTTTGTCTATTTAATTTCATATGCATAATATTACTAAACATGCATGATGTATTCTTGATTTTTGTCTATACTTCCGAGATGAGGTAGTATTTACACTATTTACAATATTCGGACAACTATCCTCATCTTTACTGCCATGTTTACGACATTTCAGCTGTTGTATGCTTTGACCTTCTTCAGGTGCTAGGAATTTCTAACTGAACTCTTTATTATGATCACTGGGGTATATCATAATATATCATAATAAAGAGTTTGGTTTAAAATTCCTAGCACCTGAATTGTAACAACGGTTTCGGTTCAAAATTCCTAGAAAATAGAATAAATACTACTTCATCTCATCATACAGTACAGATAAATACTGAAGAATTGGTAAGGACCCGATACACCAAAAATATGGAGACATATAGAAAAGTCCGATCTGAAACTGGCATGAATATCAAACTACCCGACATTCCTACACTGATGCAGGAAATTATGACTCATTTCTGCAGGCTTGGTACAAAGACTTGCCGTCAATTCAAGGTGAGCCTGTCTGGTCGCAGAAAAACCGGGACACATCCTGGTTTGACAATGCATCCAGTACAACTGATAGATGAAACAAAAATTACAGTCCAATATCTCCCAGAGGCTTGAGGGTTTCCTCAGCAGGATCACTGATGGAGAAGACTGGAAAAAGGATCAGGTGGATACCATACTTAGACATCATTGCCCGTATCAAGGAATTAGCTCATCTGCCTGAGCCTGATGGATATTCAAGGCTAAGATGGAAAATGAGATAGACATTGGAGAAAGCCAAGCTACCCAAACCAAACATCACAAAAGAGGTGAGACTGACAATCAGGACCCTACAGAGAAATGAGAACATCATCATACTACCAGCTGACAAAGGCAAAACAACTGTACTGATGCGCAGAACTGAATACACAGAGAAAATGGAAGACCTCATTAGAAGTGGTAGCTGTAGCAAGATAAAGAAAGATGCCACATTGAAAACAGAATGACAGCTATCACAGATCCTAATCAAGAACATTAATCACTTCCAGCCTAAGACGTACAGGCAGTTGTCTCAAAGCTACAGCAAGCTACCTCATATGTATGGTCTACACAAAGATGGTTTTCTGCTCAGGCTGAATGTTAGTAGCCTAGGCTAGGCATGCTACCCTCTGATATAATTGACCCACTGATAAAAAAGTCACTATCATATTTTTTTTCATAATCATATCACCCCAAGCAAGGCATTTTAATGCCACTGTTTTGCAGGGGGTTACATAGGAGAAAAGTTATGAGAAAGAGTGACAGATTATAGCACAGGTGTCAGGAAGTTGGTAAGAGAAGGATGACTGTGGCCACAAAGTGAGGGATCAATTTATATATTGTTTGTAATATAAAATTGATCCCCCACTTTATAGTTACATAATTTCTTGTCTGTTGACAAGCCATAGAAAACGAATCAATCAGTCGATAAAATACTGATTAGCTACACATGCATCCTGATTGCCAGTCTCACCTCTTTTGTGAATCCAAAACTCAGCTCAGTTTCCCTCCTTTCAAATTCAATTTCCCTCCTATCAAATTCACCACATCCAGGCTCAATTACAACCAGATGGTGAGCCTGGATGTGGTGAATTTGTTCACCAAGGTACCCACAGTGGAGCCACTATCAGTAGTCAGGGAAAGACTGGCCTCGGACTCATCCCTAGAAAAACATACCAGTGTTCCACTAGATAACCTGATAGAGATGTTGACTTTCTGCACACAAACATAACACTTCAAAATGGGATTAAACATATATTGGCAAGACGAAGGCTTAGCAATGGGCTCGCCATTATCACTATCCTTGGCTAACATATACATGGAATACTTTGAAGAGATGGCATTAGAATCCACAGCTTTAAAGCCAACTCTATGGCTAAGATACATTGATGACACCTTCATACTCTGGCCACACAAAAAAAGAGATCCAGACACTACTGGACCATGTGAACTCAATAAGATCATCAATACAGCTCACAATGGAAAATTAGAATGAAAACAAACTAGCATTCCTGGATGTATTAATATCTTGAACAGAGATGGGGGTTTAAGATGTCTGCATACTGCAAGCCAACATTCACTGGGCAATATCTCAACTTTAATTCCCACCACCCATACAACAATGTAAAGAAAAGGATCGTCCGCTGGCTGCAACATTGCTGTGATCCAGAGACATATGAACAGGAAATGGTCAGTATAAGTAGTACCCTACAATCTAACAATTATCCAGGGTACATGACAATAACTCCAACAAACATGGAAGGGAGAGTGCATGAGGATAACAACTCTCAGAAAACAGCCTCAGTCTGTCTACCCTATGTGAAAGGGTTATCAGAAAAAATACAAAGAATATAGGTCTATATAACATCATGGCAACCTTCAGAAGTGGTTCTACACTTTGTAGATACCTCTTCCAAGTATGACTCCCCCACCCAATAGAGAACGTGTATGCCATTCCATGTAGCTGTGGAAAGAAATCTAAAGGAAAAAGGGGGCCGCCCCTTTAAGGTAAGGTTGAAAAGAACGTCACAAGTCTGTAACATGAGGGGAGATAGAAAAATCAGGCATAGCTGACCACATACGGAGAGAGAAAGGAGATCATTGGCCCTTATGGGATGAAGACGAAATGATTAATATAGAACACCACTAGAAACTACATAAACTTAAGGGATCAGCACATATGCTAGACTACAAAATCTCCTAAGCTGACCAAGCATAGAAATGAATACAATATGGGAACCAGTAATATGAAGTGCTAGAGAAAAACATTAATGTCAAAGATTACAATATGAGCTCTGGTTAAAAAAAAATGATTACTGAGACATTAGGTTTATAAGTCCCCAAAATAATAATCTTAATAAACTTAAGGAATCAGCACAAAAATCTCCTAAGTCAACCAAGCATAGAAATGAATACAATATGAAAACCAGGAATACGAAGTGCTAGAAAAAATCATTAATGTCAAAGATTGCAATATGAGCTCTGGTAAAAAATATTAGAGAAAATCATTAACATCAAAAATTGCAATATGAACTCTGGTAAAAATGGTTACTGATACATTAGGTTTATAAATATCAGAAGAATATGGCCCAGTGAATATAGACGTTGGTTGGTTCCAGTGTCTTGACCCAAAATGTTGTGAGTTCAATACCAGGCTAAAGGAGTGATGAACAAATCACTTAGACATTAAACTTAAAGGGAGATAACTACATGCTACCAGAAGTGGCAATGCACATGGAATGAGAACAATATACCCGAGTGATCATAATAAAGGTTTCGGTTCGAAATTCCTAGCACCTGAAGAAGGCTGAAGTGTACAAGGCTGAAAAAGTCATGAACATAGCAATAAAGGTGAGGACAATAGTCCAAACAATGTAAACAGTGTATATTCTTGGTTATTGTAAAATTGTTATATATACATCATCCAAACTAACCTATTACGGTATAAAAAATAGTATAACAATCATTGAAAAATATATTTAGTGATGT
The DNA here is from genome assembly GCA_037127315.1 of Ascarosepion bandense. Classification (NCBI taxonomy): domain Eukaryota; kingdom Metazoa; phylum Mollusca; class Cephalopoda; order Sepiida; family Sepiidae; genus Ascarosepion; species Ascarosepion bandense. Next base: position 17,699 of record JBBBDQ010030506.1, read on the forward strand.
TTGACTTTATTGGTTCACAGGACATTTTTGCCTTGGTTTACTTTGTGTTTTCATCATTGACAGGAAAGGATAAAAAAAAAATAAACTGGTGCTGCAAATATCTGTTTTCGTTCTGTTTAAATTTGTACCATAGATAACATTGTAACAATATTTAATATGGCATATAGACGAAAATGCTGCAAATATCTGTTTTCGTTCTGTTTAAATTTGTACCAGAGATAACATTGTAACAATATTTATGACATATACACGAAAATGCTGCAAATATCTGGTTTCGTTCTATTTACATTTGTATCATAGATAACATTGTAATAATATTTAATATGGCATATAGACGAAAATGCTGCAAATATCTGTGTTCGTTCTGTTTACATTTGTATCATAGATAACATTGTAACAATATTTAATATGGCATATAGATGAAAATGCTGCAAATATCTGTTTTCGTTCTGTTTACATTTGTATCAGAGATAACATTGTAACAATATTTAATATGACATATAGACAAAAATGCTGCAAATATCTGTTTTCGTTTTGTTTACATTTGTATCATAGATAACATTGTAACAATATTTAATATGGCATATAGACGAAAATGCTGCAAATATCTGTTTTCGTTCTGTTTACATTTGTATCATAGATAACATTGTAACAATATTTAATATGGCATATAGACAAAAATGCTGTAAATATCTGTTTTCGTTCTGTTTACATTTGTATCATAGATAACATTGTAACAATATTTAATATGGCATATAGACGAAAATGCTGCAAATATCTGTTTTCGTTCTGTTTACATTTGTATCATAGATAACATTGTAACAATATTTAATATGGCATATAGACAAAAATGCTGCAAATATCTGTTTTCGTTCTGTTTACATTTGTATCATAGATAACATTGGAACAATATTTAATATGGCATATAGACGAAAATGCTGCAAATATCTGGTTTCGTTCTGTTTACATTTGTATCATAGATAACATTGTAACAATATTTAATATGGCATATAGATGAAAATGCTGCAAATATCTGGTTTTGTTCTGTTTACATTTGTATCATAGATAACATTGTAACAATATTTAATATGGCATATAGACAAAAATGCTGCAAATATCTGTGTTCGTTCTGTTTACATTTATATCATAGATAACATTGTAACAATATTTAATATGGCATATAGACGAAAATGCTGCAAATATCTGTTTTCGTTCTGTTTACATATGTATCATAGATAACATTGTAACTATATTTAATATGGCATATAGACGAAAATGCTGCAAATATCTGTTTTCGTTCTGTTTAAATTTGTACCATAGATAACATTGTAACAATATTTATGACATATACACGAAAATGCTGCAAATATCTGGTTTCGTTCTATTTACATTTGTATCATAGATAACATTGTAATAATATTTAATATGGCATATAGACGAAAATGTTGCAAATATCTGTGTTCGTTCTGTTTACATTTGTATCATAGATAACATTGTAACAATATTTAATATGGCATATAGATGAAAATGCTGCAAATATCTGTTTTCGTTCTGTTTACATTTGTATCATAGATAACATTGTAACAATATTTAATATGGCATATAGACGAAAATGCTGCAAATATCTGTTTTCGTTCTGTTTACATTTGTATCATAGATAACATTGTAACAATATTTAATATGGCATATAGACGAAAATGCTGCAAATATCTGTTTTCGTTCTGTTTACATTTGTATCATAGATAACATTGTAACAATATTTAATATGGCATATAGATGAAAATGCTGCAAATATCTGTTTTCGTTCTGTTTACATTTGTATCATAGATAACATTGTAACAATATTTAATATGGCATATAGACGAAAATGCTGCAAATATCTGTTTTCGTTCTGTTTACATTTGCATCATAGATAACATTGTAACAATATTTAATATGGCATATAGACGAAAATGCTGCAAATATCTGTTTTCGTTCTGTCTACATTTGTATCATAGATAACATTGTAACAATATTTAATATGGCATATAGACGAAAATGCTGCAAATATCTGTTTTCGTTCTGTTTACATTTGTATCATAGATAACATTGTAACAATATTTAATATGGCATATAGACGAAAATGCTGCAAATATCTGTTTTCGTTCTGTTTACATTTGTATCATAGATAACATTGTAACAATATTTAATATGGCATATAGACAAAAATGCTGCAAATATCTGTTTTCGTTCTGTTTACATTTGTATCATAGATAACATTGGAACAATATTTTATATGGCATATAGACGAAAATGCTGCAAATATCTGGTTTCGTTCTGTTTACATTTGTATCATAGATAACATTGTAACAATATTTAATATGGCATATAGATGAAAATGCTGCAAATATCTGGTTTTGTTCTGTTTACATTTGTATCATAGATAACATTGTAACAATATTTAATATGGCATATAGACAAAAATGCTGCAAATATCTGTGTTCGTTCTGTTTACATTTATATCATAGATAACATTGTAACAATATTTAATATGGCATATAGACGAAAATGCTGCAAATATCTGTTTTCGTTCTGTTTACATATGTATCATAGATAACATTGTAACTATATTTAATATGGCATATAAACGAAAATGCTGCAAATATCTGGTTTCGTTCTGTTTACATTTGTATCATAGATAACATTGGAACAATATTTAATATGGCATATAGACGAAAATGCTGCAAATATCTGTTTTCGTTCTGTTTACATTTGTATCATAGATAACATTGTAACAATATTTAATATGGCATATAGATGAAAATGCTGCAAATATCTGGTTTCGTTCTGTTTACATTTGTATCATAGATAACATTGTAACAATATTTAATATGGCATATAGACGAAAATGCTGCAAATATCTGGTTTCGTTCTGTTTACATTTGTATCATAGATAACATTGTAACTATATTTAATATGGCATATAGATGAAAATGCTGCAAATATCTGGTTTCGTTCTGTTTACATTTGCATCATAGATAACATTGTAACAATATTTAATATGGCATATAGACGAAAATGCTGCAAATATCTGGTTTCGTTCTGTTTACATTTGTATCATAGATAACATTGTAACTATATTTAATATGGCATATAGACGAAAATGCTGCAAATATCTGTTTTCGTTCTGTTTACATTTGTATCATACATAACATTGTAACAATATTTAATATGGCATATAGACGAAAATGCTGCAAATATCTGTTTTCGTTCTGTTTACATTTGTATCATAGATAACGTAATAATATTTAATATGGCATATAGACAAAAATGCTGCAAATATCTGTTTTCGTTCTGTTTACATTTGTATCATAGATAACATTGTAACAATATTTAATATGGCATATAGACGAAAATGCTGCAAATATCTGTTTTCGTTCTGTTTACATTTGCATCATAGATAACATTGTAACAATATTTAATATGGCATATAGACGAAAATGCTGCAAATATCTGTTTTCGTTCTGTTTACATTTGCATCATAGATAACATTGTAACAATATTTAATATGGCATATAGATGAAAATGCTGCAAATATCTGGTTTCGTTCTGTTTACATTTGTATCATAGATAACATTGTAACAATATTTAATATGGCATATAGATGAAAATGCTGCAAATATCTGGTTTTGTTCTGTTTACATTTGTATCATAGATAACATTGTAACAATATTTAATATGGCATATAGACGAAAATGCTGCAAATATCTGGTTTCGTTCTGTTTACATTTGTATCATAGATAACATTGTAACAATATTTAATATGGCATATAGATGAAAATGCTGCAAATATCTGGTTTTGTTCTGTTTACATTTGTATCATAGATAACATTGTAACAATATTTAATATGGCATATAGACAAAAATGCTGCAAATATCTGTGTTCGTTCTGTTTACATTTATATCATAGATAACATTGTAACAATATTTAATATGGCATATAGACGAAAATGCTGCAAATATCTGTTTTCGTTCTGTTTACATATGTATCATAGATAACATTGTAACTATATTTAATATGGCATATAGACGAAAATGCTGCAAATATCTGTTTTCGTTCTGTTTAAATTTGTACCATAGATAACATTGTAACAATATTTATGACATATACACGAAAATGCTGCAAATATCTGGTTTCGTTCTATTTACATCTGTATCATAGATAACATTGTAATAATATTTAATATGGCATATAGACGAAAATGCTGCAAATATCTGTGTTCGTTCTGTTTACATTTGTATCATAGATAACATTGTAACAATATTTAATATGGCATATAGATGAAAATGCTGCAAATATCTGTTTTCGTTCTGTTTACATTTGTATCATAGATAACATTGTAACAATATTTAATATGGCATATAGACGAAAATGCTGCAAATATCTGTTTTCGTTCTGTTTACATTTGTATCATAGATAACATTGTAACAATATTTAATATGGCATATAGACGAAAATGCTGCAAATATCTGTTTTCGTTCTGTTTACATTTGTATCATAGATAACATTGTAACAATATTTAATATGGCATATAGATGAAAATGCTGCAAATATCTGTTTTCGTTCTGTTTACATTTGTATCATAGATAACATTGTAACAATATTTAATATGGCATATAGACGAAAATGCTGCAAATATCTGTTTTCGTTCTGTTTACATTTGCATCATAGATAACATTGTAACAATATTTAATATGGCATATAGACGAAAATGCTGCAAATATCTGTTTTCGTTCTGTTTACATTTGTATCATAGATAACATTGTAACAATATTTAATATGGCATATAGACGAAAATGCTGCAAATATCTGTTTTCGTTCTGTTTACATTTGTATCATAGATAACATTGTAACAATATTTAATATGGCATATAGACAAAAATGCTGCAAATATCTGTTTTCGTTCTGTTTACATTTGTATCATAGATAACATTGGAACAATATTTTATATGGCATATAGACGAAAATGCTGCAAATATCTGGTTTCGTTCTGTTTACATTTGTATCATAGATAACATTGTAACAATATTTAATATGGCATATAGATGAAAATGCTGCAAATATCTGGTTTTGTTCTGTTTACATTTGTATCATAGATAACATTGTAACAATATTTAATATGGCATATAGACAAAAATGCTGCAAATATCTGTGTTCGTTCTGTTTACATTTATATCATAGATAACATTGTAACAATATTTAATATGGCATATAGACGAAAATGCTGCAAATATCTGTTTTCGTTCTGTTTACATATGTATCATAGATAACATTGTAACTATATTTAATATGGCATATAAACGAAAATGCTGCAAATATCTGTTTTCGTTCTGTTTACATATGTATCATAGATAACATTGTAACTATATTTAATATGGCATATAAACGAAAATGCTGCAAATATCTGGTTTCGTTCTGTTTACATTTGTATCATAGATAACATTGTAACAATATTTAATATGGTATATAGACGAAAATGCTGCAAATATCTGGTTTCGTTCTGTTTACATTTGTATCATAGATAACATTGTAACAATATTTAATATGGCATATAGATGAAAATGCTGCAAATATCTGGTTTCGTTCTGTTTACATTTGTATCATAGATAACATTGTAACAATATTTAATATGGCATATAGACGAAAATGCTGCAAATATCTGGTTTCGTTCTGTTTACATTTGTATCATAGATAACATTGTAACTATATTTAATATGGCATATAGATGAAAATGCTGCAAATATCTGTTTTCGTTCTGTTTACATTTGTATCATAGATAACATTGTAACAATATTTAATATGGCATATAGACGAAAATGCTGCAAATATCTGGTTTCGTTCTGTTTACATTTGTATCATAGATAACATTGTAACTATATTTAATATGGCATATAGACGAAAATGCTGCAAATATCTGTTTTCGTTCTGTTTACATTTGTATCATAGATAACATTGTAACAATATTTAATATGGCATATAGACGAAAATGCTGCAAATATCTGTTTTCGTTCTGTTTACATTTGTATCATAGATAACGTAATAATATTTAATATGGCATATAGACAAAAATGCTGCAAATATCTGTTTTCGTTCTGTTTACATTTGTATCATAGATAACATTGTAACAATATTTAATATGGCATATAGACGAAAATGCTGCAAATATCTGTTTTCGTTCTGTTTACATTTGCATCATAGATAACATTGTAACAATATTTAATATGGCATATAGACGAAAATGCTGCAAATATCTGTTTTCGTTCTGTTTACATTTGCATCATAGATAACATTGTAACAATATTTAATATGGCATATAGACGAAAATGCTGCAAATATCTGTTTTCGTTCTGTTTACATTTGCATCATAGATAACATTGTAACAATATTTAATATGGCATATAGATGAAAATGCTGCAAATATCTGGTTTCGTTCTGTTTACGTTTGTATCATAGATAACATTGTAACAATATTTAATATGGCATATAGATGAAAATGCTGCAAATATCTGGTTTCGTTCTGTTTACATTTGTATCATAGATAACATTGTAACAATATTTAATATGGCATATAGACGAAAATGCTGCAAATATCTGGTTTCGTTCTGTTTACATTTGTATCATAGATAACATTGTAACTATATTTAATATGGCATATAGATGAAAATGCTGCAAATATCTGGTTTCGTTCTGTTTACATTTGCATCATAGATAACATTGTAACAATATTTAATATGGCATATAGACGAAAATGCTGCAAATATCTGGTTTCGTTCTGTTTACATTTGTATCATAGATAACATTGTAACTATATTTAATATGGCATATAGACGAAAATGCTGCAAATATCTGTTTTCGTTCTGTTTACATTTGTATCATAGATAACATTGTAACAATATTTAATATGGCATATAGACAAAAATGCTGCAAATATCTGTTTTCGTTCTGTTTACATTTGTATCATAGATAACATTGGAACAATATTTAATATGGCATATAGACGAAAATGCTGCAAATATCTGGTTTCGTTCTGTTTACATTTGTATCATAGATAACATTGTAACAATATTTAATATGGCATATAGATGAAAATGCTGCAAATATCTGGTTTTGTTCTGTTTACATTTGTATCATAGATAACATTGTAACAATATTTAATATGGCATATAGACAAAAATGCTGCAAATATCTGTGTTCGTTCTGTTTACATTTATATCATAGATAACATTGTAACAATATTTAATATGGCATATAGACGAAAATGCTGCAAATATCTGTTTTCGTTCTGTTTACATATGTATCATAGATAACATTGTAACTATATTTAATATGGCATATAGACGAAAATGCTGCAAATATCTGTTTTCGTTCTGTTTAAATTTGTACCATAGATAACATTGTAACAATATTTATGACATATACACGAAAATGCTGCAAATATCTGGTTTCGTTCTATTTACATTTGTATCATAGATAACATTGTAATAATATTTAATATGGCATATAGACGAAAATGTTGCAAATATCTGTGTTCGTTCTGTTTACATTTGTATCATAGATAACATTGTAACAATATTTAATATGGCATATAGATGAAAATGCTGCAAATATCTGTTTTCGTTCTGTTTACATTTGTATCATAGATAACATTGTAACAATATTTAATATGGCATATAGACGAAAATGCTGCAAATATCTGTTTTCGTTCTGTTTACATTTGTATCATAGATAACATTGTAACAATATTTAATATGGCATATAGACGAAAATGCTGCAAATATCTGTTTTCGTTCTGTTTACATTTGTATCATAGATAACATTGTAACAATATTTAATATGGCATATAGATGAAAATGCTGCAAATATCTGTTTTCGTTCTGTTTACATTTGTATCATAGATAACATTGTAACAATATTTAATATGGCATATAGACGAAAATGCTGCAAATATCTGTTTTCGTTCTGTTTACATTTGCATCATAGATAACATTGTAACAATATTTAATATGGCATATAGACGAAAATGCTGCAAATATCTGTTTTCGTTCTGTCTACATTTGTATCATAGATAACATTGTAACAATATTTAATATGGCATATAGACGAAAATGCTGCAAATATCTGTTTTCGTTCTGTTTACATTTGTATCATAGATAACATTGTAACAATATTTAATATGGCATATAGACGAAAATGCTGCAAATATCTGTTTTCGTTCTGTTTACATTTGTATCATAGATAACATTGTAACAATATTTAATATGGCATATAGACAAAAATGCTGCAAATATCTGTTTTCGTTCTGTTTACATTTGTATCATAGATAACATTGGAACAATATTTTATATGGCATATAGACGAAAATGCTGCAAATATCTGGTTTCGTTCTGTTTACATTTGTATCATAGATAACATTGTAACAATATTTAATATGGCATATAGATGAAAATGCTGCAAATATCTGGTTTTGTTCTGTTTACATTTGTATCATAGATAACATTGTAACAATATTTAATATGGCATATAGACAAAAATGCTGCAAATATCTGTGTTCGTTCTGTTTACATTTATATCATAGATAACATTGTAACAATATTTAATATGGCATATAGACGAAAATGCTGCAAATATCTGTTTTCGTTCTGTTTACATATGTATCATAGATAACATTGTAACTATATTTAATATGGCATATAAACGAAAATGCTGCAAATATCTGGTTTCGTTCTGTTTACATTTGTATCATAGATAACATTGGAACAATATTTAATATGGCATATAGACGAAAATGCTGCAAATATCTGTTTTCGTTCTGTTTACATTTGTATCATAGATAACATTGTAACAATATTTAATATGGCATATAGATGAAAATGCTGCAAATATCTGGTTTCGTTCTGTTTACATTTGTATCATAGATAACATTGTAACAATATTTAATATGGCATATAGACGAAAATGCTGCAAATATCTGGTTTCGTTCTGTTTACATTTGTATCATAGATAACATTGTAACTATATTTAATATGGCATATAGATGAAAATGCTGCAAATATCTGGTTTCGTTCTGTTTACATTTGCATCATAGATAACATTGTAACAATATTTAATATGGCATATAGACGAAAATGCTGCAAATATCTGGTTTCGTTCTGTTTACATTTGTATCATAGATAACATTGTAACTATATTTAATATGGCATATAGACGAAAATGCTGCAAATATCTGTTTTCGTTCTGTTTACATTTGTATCATACATAACATTGTAACAATATTTAATATGGCATATAGACGAAAATGCTGCAAATATCTGTTTTCGTTCTGTTTACATTTGTATCATAGATAACGTAATAATATTTAATATGGCATATAGACAAAAATGCTGCAAATATCTGTTTTCGTTCTGTTTACATTTGTATCATAGATAACATTGTAACAATATTTAATATGGCATATAGACGAAAATGCTGCAAATATCTGTTTTCGTTCTGTTTACATTTGCATCATAGATAACATTGTAACAATATTTAATATGGCATATAGACGAAAATGCTGCAAATATCTGTTTTCGTTCTGTTTACATTTGCATCATAGATAACATTGTAACAATATTTAATATGGCATATAGATGAAAATGCTGCAAATATCTGGTTTCGTTCTGTTTACATTTGTATCATAGATAACATTGTAACAATATTTAATATGGCATATAGATGAAAATGCTGCAAATATCTGGTTTTGTTCTGTTTACATTTGTATCATAGATAACATTGTAACAATATTTAATATGGCATATAGACGAAAATGCTGCAAATATCTGGTTTCGTTCTGTTTACATTTGTATCATAGATAACATTGTAACAATATTTAATATGGCATATAGATGAAAATGCTGCAAATATCTGGTTTTGTTCTGTTTACATTTGTATCATAGATAACATTGTAACAATATTTAATATGGCATATAGACAAAAATGCTGCAAATATCTGTGTTCGTTCTGTTTACATTTATATCATAGATAACATTGTAACAATATTTAATATGGCATATAGACGAAAATGCTGCAAATATCTGTTTTCGTTCTGTTTACATATGTATCATAGATAACATTGTAACTATATTTAATATGGCATATAGACGAAAATGCTGCAAATATCTGTTTTCGTTCTGTTTAAATTTGTACCATAGATAACATTGTAACAATATTTATGACATATACACGAAAATGCTGCAAATATCTGGTTTCGTTCTATTTACATCTGTATCATAGATAACATTGTAATAATATTTAATATGGCATATAGACGAAAATGCTGCAAATATCTGTGTTCGTTCTGTTTACATTTGTGTCATAGATAACATTTAACAATATTTAATATGGCATATAGATGAAAATGCTGCAAATATCTGTTTTCGTTCTGTCATATTTGTATCATAGATAACATTGTAACAATATTTAATATGGCATATAGACGAAAATGCTGCAAATATCTGGAGCTGCTTCATGTTTACATTTGTATCATAGATAACATTGTAACAATATTTAATATGGCATATAGACGAAAATGCTGCAAATATCTGTTTTCGTTCTGTTTACATTTGTATCATAGATAACATTGTAACAATATTTAATATGGCATATAGATGAAAATGCTGCAAATATCTGTTTTCGTTCTGCTTCTTTACATTTGTATCATAGATAACATTGTAACAATATTTAATATGGCATATAGACAAAATGTTGCAAATATCTGTTTTCGTTCTGTTTACATTTGCATCATAGATAACATTGTAATAATATTTAATATGGCATATAGACTTAAAATGCTGCAAATATCTGTCAGTTCTGTTTACATTTGTATCATAGATAACATTGTAACAATATTTAATATGGCATATAGATGAAAATGCTGCAAATATCTGGTTTTGTTCTGTTTACATTTGTATCATATATAACATTGTAACAATATTTAATATGGCATATAGACAAAAATGCTGCAAATATCTGTGTTCGTTCTGTTTACATTTATATCATAGATAACATTGTAAATAATATTTAATATGGCATATAGACGAAATGCTGCAAATATCTGTTTTCGTTCTTCTATACATGTATCATAGATAACATTGTAACTATATTTAATATGGCATATAAACGAAAATGCTGCAAATATCTGTTTTCGTTCTGTTTACATATGTATCATAGATAACATTGTAACTATATTTAATATGGCATATAAACGAAAATGCTGCAAATATCTGGTTTCGTTCTGTTTACATTTGTATCATAGATATACATTGTAACAATATTTAATATGGCATATGACTAAAAATGCTGCAAATATCTGGTTTCGGTTTGCTTACATTTGTATCATAGATAACATTGTAACAATATTTAATATGGCATATAGATGAAAATGCTGCAAATATTCAATTTCGTTCTGTTTACATTTGTATCATAGATAACATTGTAACAATATTTAATATGGCATATAGACGAAAATGCTGCAAATATCTGGTTTCGTCTGTTTACATTTGTATCATAGATAACATTGTAACTATATTTAATATGGCATATAGATGAAATGCTAAAATATCTTGGTTTGCCTTGCTTCATTTGCATCATAGATAACATTGTAACAATATTTAATATGGCATATAGACAAAAATGCTGCCAATATCTGGTTTCGTTCTGTTTACATTTGTATCATAGATAACATTGTAACAATATTTAATATGGTACATAGACAAAAATGCTGCAAATATCTGTTTTCGTTCTGTTTACATTTGCATCATAGATAACATTGTAACAATATTTAATATGGCATATAGACAAAAATGCTGCAAATATCTGTTTTCGTTCTGTTTACATTTGTATCATAGATAACATTGTAACAATATTTAATATGGCATATAGACAAAAATGCTGCAAGTATCTGGTTTCGTTCTGTTTACATTTGTATCATAGATAACATTGTAATAATATTAATTTGGCATATAGACGAAAATGCTGCAAATATCTGGTTTCGTTCTGTTTACATTTGTATCATAGATATCATTGTAACAATATTTAATATGGCATATAAACGAAAATGCTGCAAATATCTGGTTTCGTTCTGTTTACATTTGTATCATAGATAACATTGTAACAATATTTAGTATGGTATATAGACGAAAATGCTGCAAATATCTGGTTTCGTTCTGTTTAAATTTGTATCATAGATAACATTGTAACAATATTTAATATGGCATATAGACGAAAATGCTGCAAATATCTGGTTTCGTTCTGTCTAAATTTGTATCATAGATAACATTGTAACAATATTTAATATGGCATATACACGAAAATGCTGCAAATATCTGGTTTTGTTCTGTTTACATTTGTTACTATTCAGCAAGACAGAGCTGGCAGGTTTAGGGACCAGAGGTTAAATTCATCTGTTGAAAGATGTTAAATGTTCATATACTGGGATAATTATCAGCCTAAATTTCCCTGAGAAAAGAAAAAAAAAAAGAAGGCTGACGTCCTACAATGGCTCCTCCTGAAGGAGGGGGTATCTTTCAGAATTGGAAGTGTGAAATGGAGCACAAAAGGACTGTTTGAATTTTATGCTATTTGCATAAAACCCCCTTATGCACCCCCACCATACTAGTAGAAAGGAACACACATAAATACAATTGCCCACAAGGGCTAAAGTAGTTGGAGTTGTCGAGGGTGTGGATCGATCAGAGTGGCAGAAGCCATGCTAGGGAGTTAAGAGATTTTTCTTGCCATAACACTGTTATGCCAATCTGACAATAATAATAACAATAGTTATCTGCTGAAGAAGAAAAACTCCAACATTATTCTTGTGCCGTCCGTTTTCGAAAGTACAAACAACAGTACTTGAAGTTAAATCCAGTTGCTAATTCTGGCCTCCTTTAGAGAAATTAGCCGAAATTTTCGTTCCATCGATGTGAGTGAGAAGTGGCCTATCATATTGGCTAGGAATAAATCCCAGCATTCCTCTTTATTCATTTATTTATTTGTTTTGTATATTTTCTTTTTTCAGGGTTTTATTTACTTTTTTTGATCATGCTGTGGTTGTAGGTAGTGTAGTAGGATTTTTTTTGGTATCTATTTTAAAATGAGTTATCTTTTGCTTTGAAGTTTATCTTGTTATGGAAAGATGAGGATTGCTATTTTCACCTGTTACTTTGAGGTATTGTTATAGACTGTTGCTGTTTTTTTTATTTTCCATGTTATTTGTGGCATGTTTTGTTATTTTTGAGTTTTCTTATAAATTGTGAGAGTGATGTACCATTGGCATATTTTTGCTGTTAAATTTTAACAAAATATACACCAATAGTACAACCTTGTACATATAGCTGACGAAAGTTGTAGTGACAGATTTTGTGAATAATCTGGTATGTATGTGTATTTTAAGCAGAAGAAAAAAAAATTAAGTGATAAATATGAAACTTGATGAAATAATTCTTGTACGTTACCTGTTGTTTTCCTGTGGTACATTCAGAAACTGAGTACGTCAGAGTTGATCGTGCCAGAAGATCTTCCTGAGTTTTTGCATAAAGTTTCATGTCAGAGGATTTTTTACTTTTGTCTTCCAAGGCGGATATAATTTGCTTCTTTCTAAAATAAGCAAACACAGTACAAGAAAAAAATGTCATCCACAGAGCAAATAATTGCCACATCTTATCATAGCGTGATGGTTAATAAGATCTGGTCCTGGGTATGACAGTAACCTGCATCCAGCAGCAAGGCCTCTTATTGAGAGGTTGTGAGGAGCATGAAACCACCTCTTAATTGCTGTTGTTCCCAGGTTCACCCTGAACCGGAGTGGTAGCACCTGTTAGGATCCCAGCTATGAGCAAATAGTTAACCCCCAAACTGGGGTCACAACACCATGAAAGTATAACAATAAACTCTTTATAGAAATATATACATAAAACTAGACTTTTATAAAAAAATATATACATTTTTTTTAAGGAAAAATATTACCAATACATTTTTTAAGAAAAAAAGTTGCCATAAGACATAATTATTAAAAGCAATACATTTTTGAAGACAAAACTAGAAGACATCTTCAATTTCTAAAATAAAAATAAAATAAAATAAAAGTTTTCATCAAAATCTGGCTAAATCAACTTTCTCAATACAACTGAATATTTAAAAAATACCTTAAAACCTCACTTTTATTGCCATTAAATAACCCACAGAGGTTAATATGCCATTAAACAAACTCAACCTTAATAAGATCATATTACAAACTGATTCATTAGTAGAGTATACTTGATTTTCAATTCTTGCTGGTTACCCAACAACTGAATCCCTTGCATGAAACGTTTCCCCAGTGTACAGTTGAGATGAATAACCTGAAGTGTTTCTCAAGATCAGGAAAAAAAAACTAGGGATAAGGATTCAGAAATCTGATTGAATGCACTAAATCAAAAACATGAGGAAAGATAAAACCATGTACAAGTTTAATTAAAGATAAAAAATGAAAGATAAAACCATCTACAAGTTTTAATTAAAAGCAGAAATTTAAACAAAATGAAAAAGAATAGATGCAAAATAATTTAAATGGCAAAATTTGTTTTTAATAATTTGAGGTCAGAACTTATCAAAATACAAGTTACATGATGCAAAGACTATAGAACTACAGGGTGCAATCGGAAAATTGTTGCCATTTCATATTTTTAATTTTGTGCATGCTCGTTATTGGTTTGTGATTTTGTCAACTGCAAAGTATAGTAGGGTCAGTTGGGCATCGTCTATAGAAAAAAAAAGAGCATCATGACGCAATTCACACCACCAATGGTGGTGTGAATTCGTCAAGCAGTAAAGCATGTCCATTTGGCAATGGACATGCTTTACTGCTTGGCATTCGCACTGTAATGGCTCATTTTTCTTCAATATGGACAGAGTATATTGGATGTGCATTTGTGGTGCAGTGGATATCAGCTCAGAACGAGAAATCAGGGAGCTGAGTTCGAATTCCAGTTGAATTCTCCACATTCACTTACGCGCACATACTCTTGTGAACAGTATTAATCTGTCGCTTCCCTCCAGTTATGGGTTAAATAACAGGACAGATTGAGTTCTCTAGCCTTGGTTGGCAACCAGTCTACCGCAGAAAGTAATCCCAACCAACTGTGGGATAATCTTCTGCCAGGTCAGTCATGTCTCCTCCGAGACAGGATCGCCCAAGCGTGTATCATGTACGGCACTTAACTGACTGACTGACGTTGGTTCCTGTGCACAGATTTACCTGTGAAATTAATTTTCAAAAGTACGTTTAACGTTCATCTATGTTAAAGACACCACCACTTACTCTTGCTTCACTAAGAAATCTGCCAATGCAGACAAAACTAACCTTGCTGCTGCCCTTGAAAAGGACATGGTAGACTGGGGTAAGAAATAGCTTGTAAATTTTAATGCTTCCAAAATAAAGCTGCTATCTTTTCACCACCATAGACAACTGCTCTTACCCACCATCAGCATGGATCGGTCTAGTCTCCCAGAGTTGGACTGGGGTAAGAAATGGCTTGTAAATTTTAATGCTTCCAAAATAAAGCTGCTATCTTTTCACCAACATAGACAACTGCTCCTACCCACCATCAGCATGGATCGGTCTAGTCTCCCAGACTTGGACTGGGGTAAGAAATAGCTTGTAAATTTTAATGCTTCCAAAATAAAGCTGCTATCTTTTCACCACCATAGACAACTGCTCCTACCCACCATCAGCATGGATCGGTCTAGTCTCCCAAAGTTGGACTGGGGTAAGAAATGGCTTGTAAATTTTAATGCTTCCAAAACGATGCTGTCATCCTTTAACCACCATAGACAACTGCTCCTACCCACCATCAGCATGGATCGGTCTAGTCTCCCAGAGTTGGACTGGGGTAAGAAATGGCTTGTAAATTTTAATGCTTCCAAAGTAAAGCTGCTATCTTTTCACCACCATAGATAACTGCTCCTACCCACCATCAGCATGAATCATGCTAGTCTCCCTGAGAGCAATACCCTGCGCCTCCTTGGTTTCACTCTCCCAGTTGACTTGAAGTGGAATGACTACATTGAATTAATAGCTAAATCTACTGCTAAGAAGGTCAGGTCCCTGTGTTGGGCCAGGATGTTCTTCTCTTCTGAATCCATCATGCCCATTTACAAATCTACCATCCGCCTGTGTATTGAATACTGCTGTCATATCTGGTTGGGTGCCCTGCTGTTCACCTTGGGGTTCTCGACAAGATCCAAAGAAGAAGTTGCAATGTAGTCAATCCAGACCTGGTGGGCCGACTTCAGTCTCTCTGTCAACAACAAGATGTGGCTTCCCTCTGTCTCTTGTACAAATATTTTCACAAATTCTGTTCCGACGAGCTTAGCTCCTTTGTGCCCCCCGCCCCCCGAATTTACTCGAGCTACTAGACTGGCAACAAAGTCCAACCCTTTCACTGTGAAAACAATTAAGTGTAACCATAACTTCTACTCTACCAGCTTCTTTTCTTGCACTTCCCACCTGTGGAACTTCTTTTCTGTATTCTTTTTTCCTGGTAGTTACAGTATTCAAGAATTTAAATGCAACATCAACCATCATCTCTTATCTCATTGAGTTCCATCTGTCTTCTCACTTTACACATTTCTTCTCATGCAGCTCTTTTCATAGCAATGTACCCGTTCTACTCCTACCCATTCTCTGACATCTACTGTGGCCTGTTCTCTTCTCTCTCTCATTATGTAACCCCCTGCACACCGGTGGCAGTTCTGCCTTGCTTGGGGTGAGATGATTAAAAGAAAAAAATAATAAAACAAAATTATATATATATATATATATATATATATATATATTAAGGTATATTTGGGCAGCAATCTTTCTTCTATACATGTTTCATTAAAAACAACCAACAGGGAAGATTTTATTAATTTTTGATTTAATTTTTCCAGTATTCTTACATGTTTCTTTTTTGCTGGAGATAAGGAATGTAGAAAATGTTCTATAATTTTTGACTTTCCAGGCACTTTCAGCCTCTTCACAGGCCATTTTCAAGGATGTTATTTTTCTGGTGTTGTTATTATGTCCTCATGTTTGACTGTAGTGTACTTTTTTTTTGGTATTTTATTGTTTTTGAAAAGGAGAGTTCTTTAAAACTGTCACATGATTCATGCAGCTGAGCATCTGTCTACTTTGTTTCTTTTTTGTTTTTAAACTTTCAAAAATCTATTTCCATTTGTTAAATGATGTATGGATGATGGTTGGAGAAAATTGTTTGATATACAGTGCCTCTCTTATAGCAAGGTGCCTTTGATATTGTCATTTAAAAAATATTTGTTTTTTTTAACTTTCAAAAATCTATTTCCATTTGTTAAATGATGTATGGATGATGGTAGGAGAAAATTGTTTGATATACAGTGCCTCTCTTATAGCAAGGTGCCTTTGATATTGTCATTTAAAAAATATTTGTTTTTTTTAACTTTCAAAAATCTATTTCCATTTGTTAAATGATGTATGGATGATGGTAGGAGAAAATTGTTTGATATACAGTGCCTCTCTTATAGCAAGGTGCCTTTGATATTGTCATTTAAAAAATATTTGTTTTTTTTAACTTTCAAAAATCTATTTCCATTTGCTAAATGATGTATGGATGATGGTAGGAGAAAATTGTTTGATATACAGTGCCTCTCTTATAGCAAGGTGCCTTTGATATTGTCATTTAAAAAATATTTGTTTTTTTTAACTTTCAAAAATCTATTTCCATTTGCTAAATGATGTATGGATGATGGTAGGAGAAAATTGTTTGATATACAGTGCCTCTCTTATAGCAAGGTGCCTTTGATATTGTCATTTAAAAAATATTTGTTTTTTTTAACTTTCAAAAATCTATTTCCATTTGTTAAATGATGTATGGATGATGGTAGGAGAAAATTGTTTGATATACAGTGCCTCTCTTATAGCAAGGTGCCTTTGATATTGTCATTTAAAAAATATTTGTTTTTTTTAACTTTCAAAAATCTATTTCCATTTGTTAAATGATGTATGGATGATGGTAGGAGAAAATTGTTTGATATACAGTGCCTCTCTTATAGCAAGGTGCCTTTGATATTGTCATTTAAAAAATATTTGTTTTTTTTAACTTTCAAAAATCTATTTCCATTTGCTAAATGATGTATGGATGATGGTAGGAGAAAATTGTTTGATATACAGTGCCTCTCTTATAGCAAGGTGCCTTTGATATTGTCATTTAAATAGTACTTTTTTGCATTTTCAAACAAAATTTTCAACCAATATACAGGGTGTCCATAAAGTTTATGTGCACTTTAAAAGATTTAAAACTTTATTTGTATTTGTGATAGAAATAATTTGTAAAAAGGATTTGAAAGAAGTAAATCTATATTTTTTAAGGTTTTATTGAAATTTTATTTAAGTTTCCACATGTCCTCCATCATTAGCAATACAAAGGGTAATATGATTTTGCAATTCACAGAAAACATTTGCCAACTGATTTACAGTAATGCCTGAAATCATATTAGTATCAATAACTCTACTTAAAACTAGGTACATTAAACTTTATGACAAATTTTACAGATTATTTCCATCACAAATACAAATAAAGTTATAAATTTTTAAAAGTACACACAGACTTTATGGACATCCTGTATATATATATATATATATATATATATATAATAAAAGCAGTATCTGTTTAATACTTACTTTGACTCTCCTAACAAAAATAACAGGTGTGACAGGGTTAATTCTGATGTTATACTGGAAAGTGGGGAAAAAAGATCTTCTGCCTCAACTATATTCGAGGCATTTACCTGGCAAAATAAAAAAATAAAAAAAATAACAGTGATTAGCTCTTGTAAAGGTTGGAAATGAGGGTAGCAGCTTTTTTTTCCTGATTTTACTACTTAGGCAGATAAGGTCATTCAGGAAAAATGGTTTGTCTAAGTACTCACTCATATTTTTTTTTTTTTTAATCATATCACCCTGAGCAAGGCGATAACGCCACTGATGCACAGGGGGCTACGTAAGAGTAAAAA
Source organism: Ascarosepion bandense (assembly GCA_037127315.1). Taxonomy (NCBI): domain Eukaryota; kingdom Metazoa; phylum Mollusca; class Cephalopoda; order Sepiida; family Sepiidae; genus Ascarosepion; species Ascarosepion bandense. The sequence continues at coordinate 36,783 of JBBBDQ010030506.1, forward strand.
GATTGGAAAAGAGAAAGCCAGAAACTGCATCCTAAACAGGAAACAAGGGATGAGCCTCTTCACCTGTTCAATAGATGTGGGTGGAGTGTGAACCAGGCGATAGATTAGTCTATCTACTCCAATTGAAAAAATAAAGAAAAGAGTGAAAAGATTGGAAAAGAGAAAACCGGAAACCGCATCCTAAACAGGAAACAAGGGATGAGCTCTTCACCTGTTCAATAGACGTGGGTGGAGTGTGAACCAGGCGATAGATTAGTCTATCTACTCCAATTGAAAAAATAAAGAAAAGAGTGAAAAGATTGGAAAAGAGAAAACCGGAAATCGCATCCTAAACAGGAAACAAGGGATGAGCCTCTTCACCTATTCAATAGACGTACTCAATTAAATATCATTTTTGGCAAGATGTATTGTTTCAACACCTGAGCATCTCTCCTTTAGATTTAATGATGACTGCCTTTATCAATGACATTCCTGATGTTATCAGTTTTTGATTCACTGTTCCAATGACAAAACTATTTAGCCTTTAATGGTAAATCTGATAGGTTTAATAAGATCAAATTGAAAGCTGATCTAAAAAATGACTTACAATCTGTTATTAACTAAGACAAGAAATGACTTATGAATTTGAATGCTTCCAAAACTAAAATGCTCTCTTTTAGTCATCAGAGATATTTATTTTTGCCTTCAGTAATTTTTTGAGCTAATATCTACAAATACTTTCACGGTTCCTGCACCGATGAACTTAGCTCACTTGTGCCTCTTATATATGAATTTACTCGAGCCACAAGATTAGCAACTGGGTCCCACCCTTTTACTGTGAAACCAATAAATTGTAAACACAAATTCTACTCCAGCAGCTTCTTTTTTCACACTTCCCGCCTGTGGAACTCCTTTCCATTTACTTGCTTTCCCGACAACTATAATCTCCAGACAGAATTTAGATGTAAAGTCAAAAGACATCTTCTATCTCACTAACCTGCATCCTCTCCATCATGCTCCCTTCTCCGTCCACTCCACTCTCATCAGTATTCTCATCCTTCTCTTACCCACTACCTGACACCCCCTACAACCTGTCACTCTTGCTCATAACTTTCCTCTTATATAACCCCCCTGCAGAACATTGGCAGTAAAATGCCTTGCTGGGACAATATGATTATAATATATATATATATATACTTTTCATAGTCAATTCACTTTTCTTGCTTAATTACATAATTTTTTTTTAGATTTGTTTTTTTTTCCTTCAAAATGTGTTATAGTAATAATTTTTTCTTCAAAAATGTATTGTTGGTAATATCTCCAAGAATTTAAATGTAAAGTCAATAGTCATCTGCTATCTCACTAACCTGCATCCTCTCTCTCATGCTCTCTTCTTAGTCCACTCCACTCTCATCAGTATTCTCATCCTTCTCTTACCCACTTCCTGACATCCCTTATAACCTGTCACTCTTTCTCATAACTTTTCTCCTATGTAACCCCCTGCAAAACAGCGGCAATAAAATGCCTTGCTTGGAGCAATATGATTAAAAAAAAAAAAATAAATAAATCATGAAGTGGGAGGGTGTCAATTCTAGATGATAATCAATATATAAGCTGATCCCTCACTTTGTGACAATGTTAGTTTCTATATATTTATATTCTAGATTTAAGAGCTCTCTCTCTCATGGTCCCTTCTCCATCCACTCCACTCTCATCAGTATTCTCATCCTTCTCTTACCCACTTCCTGACACCTCCTATAACCTGTCACTCTTTCTCATAACTTTCCTCCTATGTAAAAAAATATTTTCCATAATATGAGTTGGAATTATTATACTAAGTCTGCTGCTAGGAAAGTTGGTACACAGTGTCGTGTGAGAATTTTTCTCACCTGAATCTGATTTACAGCTTAATAATTCTATCAATCAACAGTACCTTGAATATTGTTGCTATATCTGCTCTGGTGCTTCTTCTATGTAGATTGATATTCTTGTCAAAATACAAGAAGAATCTGCAGTGTTATTGGTCCTGACATGGCATCTTGATTTCAATCACTTTCCCACCGTCATAATGTAGCTTCTCTGTGATTTTTCTATAAATACTTTCATGGACATTGCTCTGATGAGTCCTCTTTGATACCTCAACTTCATAAATATAAGGGTAGTACTAGATTGGCAGTTAGGTCTCATCATGTTGAAATTGCTAAATGGAATTGTTCTATTCTAATAATTTCTTCTATCACATTTATCACATGTAAAACTTTCTTCCAGCTTTTTGCTTTTCTGTCAACTACGATCTTCAAAAGTTTAAATGGTCCCAACTTGGCAGCTTGACTCCAGTCACTTTCTCACCAGCAGGATGTGGCTTCCCTGTCTATTCTACAAATATTTTCATGGCTTCTCCTCCGACGAACTTAAGTCACTGGTGCCTCCGCTGCAAGAATTTACTCGTGCGACCAGACTGGCAACAAAGTCCTACCCATTTACAGTTAGATCAACCAAATGCAGCCGACAATTCTACTCCAGCAGCTTCTTTTCTTGCACTTCTCGCCTGTGGAACTCCCTTCCATGTACTTGTTTCTCTGATGGCTACAACCTCCAGGAATTTAAATGCAATGTCAATACCCATCTCTTATCCACTTGACTCCAGTCTTTTCTACATCACCCTGTATATCTTGTTCTTTTCCTTTCTCTCTACCTTCGCAACTGTCTTGACAACTGTGTTCCCATCCTTCTCTTTCCCTTTCTGACACCCACTGTAACTGGTCTGTCTTTCACTTCACTCTTCTCTTGTCTAAACTTTTACTCTTATGTAGCCCCCAGAAATTCCTAGCACCTGAAGAAGGCTGGAGTGTACAATGGCCGAAACATTGTACAAATGGCAACAAAGATGAGGACAATAGTCTGAATAATGTAAATACTGTAAGAATAATTTTTATATTTTAAAAACATTATAAAAATATGAGAATCTGACATTATTTCTTTTTATTTGTTCTTGTTATATTTTAATGAATACAAGTGTTTTTTTTTCAATAGTTTTAAAACTATGTAAATTACATACATTAACATATTTTAATATTTGAAAATATATTTTGAAGTACTGAACATTTTTAATTATTGAACATATTTTTAAGCCATATTTTTGTATTGAATATATATTAACCTGAGTATTCAAGAATTTAAGGAATGCATAGTGTAAAGCACATTTTATATTCACATGGTCTATATATATATATATATATATATATATGTATATAACATAGCACACTTGGTATACAATCCAGGTAACTCAAGAGAACTCAATGTTAAAGTCATTTATTAAATTCAACAGAGTGATATAATTTATAAAAGATTTTAGATTATTACAATAGGTAATATATATTTCACCGCTTGTCAGATCTGCAATAATAACATCAGGATGCAGTGAAATATGTAATATTGTAATCTAAAATCTTTTATAAATTATATATATATATATATATATATATATAGATATATACACACACACACACATTTGTACTTTTGGCAATATTTTCTGAGTGGGTTGAGCCAGCTTCTTTGTTAAAAGAAATTTCATGGGAATTTTCTGACCTCACATGCAGTGGTTTGAATATTTTCCTGCAGTAGACTGGTTGCCAACCAAGGCTATAAAACCCAGTCTGTCCAGCTATTTATTTATTGGTGGAGGGAGAAGAGATGGCTTCATACCTTTCCCTAGGGTCAGTCAGTTAAATGCCATACGTGATACACGCTTGGGCGATCATGTCTCGAAAGAGACATGACTGACTGGGTAGTAGATTATCCCGCAGTAGGTTGCCATTGCTTTTTGTGGTAGACTGGTTGCCAACCAAGGCTATAGAACCCAATCTGTCCTGTTATTTAACCCATAACTGGAAGGAATAGACGGATTAATACCTTTCCCAAGGGTATTTGTGCATAAGTGAATGCAATGAATTCGGTTGGAATTCGAACTCGGCTCTCCTGTTTTCTCATTCCGAGCCGATATCCAATGTGTGTGTGTGTGTGTGTGTGTGTGTGTCTGTCTGTCTGTTACCTATAGACTCCGAAATGGCTGAACTGATTTTCTTGAAAATTTACACAGTTGTACTATAAACATCTACGAGTTTTCTTAGCTTGGTTTTGTGTCGATGTACCCCCGATAAATATCGAAAATCAATAATCAAAAAAATCGTGTTATAGAAGGAGTGATCCAATTTTAATCAAATTTGATACACTCATAGACAAAGACATAAGAAACGATATTCAAAAGTTTCAAGGTTGCAGTTCTTACAATAGTGCAGAAGATTGATAATATATATATATATATATATATATATATATATATATATAAAAGGCAAGATGTTTGTGTGTGTCTGTTTATCTGCCTGTATGTCTGTATTTTTTTCAGCCCTTTTATTTTAGTTTTTGCTTCAGGTTTGGCTCTAAGTAGGTATAATTGTAGTTCTTAGTCTCAGCCATGATACCATTAACTATTGCTGTTTAGTCTTTTGTGTCAACGTCCAAAGAGTGAGCTCCAGGACCATAGATTAGTTTTCAAGCTTTCATTACACCCGAGCAACACTGGGCTATACTGCTAGCTGACACATAAGTGAATGTAATGAATTTGACTGGAATTTGAACTTTGCCCTCTGATTCCTTAATCTAAGAGGCTATCTATTAATCCATCATGCCACCTATAAATAATGGTACACACACACATGCCCATCTGTGTGTGTGTGTATGCATCATTAATTTTAAACAATTATTGGGCAGTAAATATTTTTTTAAAAAGCTCAGATTTAAAAAAAGAGAATTGAAAAAGGTACAAACGTCTTCATTGTTGATGTTCTTTGGAGATAAGTGGGCTAATCGAAACAAAAGGTATGGTTTCCAAAGAGTGAATTTGGTCACTGGGTTTGTAGAATCTATTGTCAGAGAATCCAACCTTCGCAGATTAGCAAGACCATTTAGTTGTGAAAATGAATGGATATTGCAGGAGTTAAAAATTAAGTTCTGAAAAACAAAAAAAAAGGAAAGTTATAGGTACTTAAAAAAATCTTAGCTTTCTCTTACATAAAGCTAAATGGTTGGAGGATTTCTGTCAGAATTTCTGTGACAAGGATTTATATTATTCATATTAGGAACCTTCTTCAGGTATGTGTTGATATGGGTAGCTTTCAGCAATTTTGTAACTGAAATAATTAGGTTGTCTCAAAAGTTCATAAACACTTGCAAAAAACTGAAATTTTACTCGCCAAGTAATCTAAGGTTACCAGAAAACACTTGCAAAAAATTGAAATTTTACTCGTAAAAACAACAAAAATTATTGCTCAAAATAAAGACCATCATTTTCCAAGACTTTCTGCCATCGATCTGCAAGCTTTCAAATCTGGTACTATTCAGCCGGCTTTGAATCAAAAAATTCTTGACTCGCTTCCTCGACTTCATCAAACGAGTCAAATCGGTGGCCCTTCAGAAAGTGTTGCATTGAGCGGAAAAGGCTGTAATCCGATGGAGCACAGTCAGTACTGTAGGCTGGATGTGGCAGAATCTCAACACCGCCCAGCTCTTCAAACTTGTCTTTGATCTTTCTGGTGGTGTGTGGCTTGGCATTGTCCTGCTGCATCAAAGCGCACTTTCGTTTGATCAGAGCCAGGTACTTTTGCTTCAACTTTTTGTAGACCTGCTCAAGTTGCTGACAGTAAAGTTTGGCACTGATGGCATGACCATTCGGAACCAACTCAAAATGTACGTTTCCTTCAAAGTTCCACCAAACGCACAACATGACTTTCTTGCCAAATCAACCTTGTTTTGGAACCGACGGTGTCTCTTGCCCTTTCTGAACCCATTGCTTGTCTCGATTGTGCTGGGCCAGATAGACCCATTTTGCAAGTGTTTACAAACTTTTGGGACAACCTAATATTTATTTAATCTACAGATGTAAATTTTTCTTATTCTACTGTCCAGGTTTTGAGATATCTCACCTTGTTCTTGGCACTGCTCAATTATTGCTTGCCCTATTTTAATCTCTGTGCCGCGTACTGTAGTCTTAGACTAGGTGGAAACAGGATGAGCAAAAACTGAGTAGTACTAAATCAGTTATCTTTAAACATAAACGAGAAAATCTACTCCCATAGATTAAGTAAAGGGCTCAGTTAGAAAATACTTGAAGATTACTCCAATCAACAGACACCTGAAAAAGACGAGAAAACACAAAACTCAAAATATTGTGATAATAATGATGAGGACAGCATTTGCGCTATTTCCATTGTTCGAATTGTTGTCCCCATTTTTATTGTTTTATTTACAACAATTCGGCCATTGTGTTCTTCAGCCTACTTCTAGATCTGTCGATATTTCTGAGATAAAGAATTGTAACTATTTACACTGTTTACATTATTTCGACTGTTGTCCTTATCTTTGATGTCATATTCACAATGTTTCAGCCATCATACACTCCATCCTTCTTCAGGATCTGTCTATATTTCTGAGATAAAGTATTGTAACTATTTACACTGTTTACCTTATCTTTGATGTCATATTCACAATGTTTCAGCCATCATACACTCTAGCTTTCTTCAGGATCTGTCTATATTTCTGAGATAAAGTATTGTAACTATTTACAGTGTTTACATTATTTCAACTGTTGTTCTTATCTTTGATGTCATATTCACAATGTTTCAGTCATCATACACTCCAGCTTTCTTCAGGATCTGTCTATATTTCTGAGATAAAATATTGTAACTATTTACACTATTTACATTTTTTGGACTGTTGTCCTTGTCTTTGATGTCATATTCACAATGTTTCAGTCATCATTCACTCCAGCCTTCTTCAGGATCTGTCTATATTTCTGAAATAAAGTATTGTAACTATTTTTTTTTTTTTATAAGCGTTTCACCCCGAGCAAGGCATGTCACTGCCACTACTGCGCAGGGGGCTACATAGAGTGGAGAAAGGATGGTTAAATATAGGAAATGTCAGAGGGTGGGTGATAGGCGGGTAAGGATACCGAGAATGGTTAAATATTGGAAATGTCAGAGGGTATGTTATAGGCTGGTAAGGATACCAAGAATGAGGGTTGGGTAGATGAGAGTTTTCTGAGAATAATTGGGAGTTAGTGTGATAGGAGGTGTCTATTAACCCTACATTTAAACACCTGGAGATTGTAGCTGTCGGGAAAGCAGACTTGTGGAAGGGAATTCCACAGGCGGGAAGCGCGAGGAAAGAAGCTCTCGGAGTAGAATTTACGGTTACATCTTATCTGTTTAACTGTAAAAGGGTGGGACCTAGTTGCTAATCTAGTATCTCATGTAAATTTGTGCTTAGGCGGCACCAGTGATCTAAGTTCATCAGAGCAGAAGCCATGAAAGTACTTGTAGAAGAGGCACAGGGAGCCACATCACGCCGATGAGAAAGTGGTTGCAGCTGGTTTACCAAGTCACTATCAACCATGTTACAGATCCTCCTTTGTATTTTGTCAAGAAGCCCAAAGAGAGCAGCAGGGGCACCCGACTAGCTACGGCAGCAGTATTCAATACACGGGCGGATGGTAGATTTGTATATGTGCAGGATAGATTCAGGTGGGAAAAACTTCCAGGCCCTGCACAGAGAGCCGACTTTCATAGCGGCAGATTTGGCAATGGATTCAATATAGTCATTCCATTTGAGGTCCGCCGAAAGTGTAAGGCCAAGGAGGCGTAATGTTTTGCTCTCTGGGAGGCAAGCCTGTCCCATGCTAATGGGAGGTAGATGCGAATTGTCTATGGTGGTTAGTTGGTAACAGCTTCATTTTAGAAGCATTGAAATTTACTAGCCATTTACTGCCCCAGGCCACTACTGATTGGAGGTCCTTTTCAAGCTCAGCAGCGAGGTTCGCTTTGTCGCCCACACCTGGTTTTTGATCGAGGCGAGAGTAGATTGTTGTGTCATTGGTGTACATGCCTACTTCAGTGTACAAGCTTCGCTATTCTTGTCAAGTGCCCGGTATATGTACTCGGTAATGGTCGTTAGCATATCAGCAGTAGACCTGGTGAAGCGAAACCCGTACTGTTTGTCAGAGAGAAGCCTGTGGGCCATGAGATGCTGAATCACCTCGGTGTTGATAATGGCTTCGAAAACTTTGCCGAAGATCGGAAGGAGACTAATAGGATGGTAATAATTGGCGGGGTCTGAGGGTTCGCCAGAATTCTTAAATATAGGAACTCCACAGGAGGACTTCCAACAAGCAGGAAAACAGGAAGCAGATAGGCAGAGGTTATAGAGTTTAGAGAGGACAGAGGAGAGTTCTGGGGCACATTTCTTCAGTACTATGATTGGGATTCCGTCCCCGCTACTTGCTTTGTATGGGTCAAGTTGTGCAATTATCTTGGAGACCAGCGAGGGTGTAATGTGGACGTTATTTAGGTGAGCCTTAGTTCTGGGTGGGAAGTCAGGTGTAGGTATTCCTAACGAGTCCAGTGTTGAATTGGTGGAGAATCTACGGGCAAAGCATTCAGCCTTGTCCACTGGGGAGGTGAGAACTTCAAATTCATTGATTAGTGGGGGTATTGAAGTCTTGCTCTTGTTGCACTGTTTACCTTAGCTTTGATGTCATATTCACAATGTTTCAGTCATTATACACTCCAGCCTTCTTCAGGATCTGTCTATATTTCTGAGATAAAGTACTGTAACTATTTACATCATTTGAACTTTTGTCCTCATCTTTATTGCCATATTTACAACAATTTGGCCATTGTATGCTTTGACATACTTCAGGTGTTATACATTTGAATTTCAAACCATAAATAGTTTCAATATTTCATCTCAGAAATATAGAATGATAATGAAGACAGTAGTCTAAATATAAATAGTAATAATAAATGATAAATAACCTGCCCTTCTCATCACAAAGGGATATAGTAAATTCAAATGATTTTTCTATTAACCCTATTTTCAGTGGTTTCATTAAATATGAAAGTTACAGGTGTGGAATGAAAGAACTGGGCCTAACTGGGAGTTGGGATACAAAAGGCGATTATCTTCCTTTGGTTGAGGTGAAGTCACACGAGTCACTTGGCTGCCACTTATTGACATCCCTCCATAGAGTGATAAATGGGGTCAGTCCTTGTCAGTTTCCAGGAGTCAAACCAAGCAACTACTTTTTAAGCAAAGTTGAGGCCCTTGCCTTGATCAGATGGAGGCTAAATCTAGCTTCCATCAGCCAGCTCCTACATGGTGCAGCATACAAGTCCATAGCACCTTTCCCTTTGGGAATATATCTTTACCAGATACAGACACTATCTCTGGCTCACAGTTATGTTGGGAAAAACCCATTACTCACTGTTTCCTGTTTGAGAGGAATATATTGTTAATAGTGACATCACAGATAAATCCAGCCTGCTTGAATTTGAAATCTGAAATATGTCTTCTCCAGAAACACAGAAGAATCTCCAGCAGTTCTAATTTTCATTGAGAATTATTACAAGTAAGGATCTCTCTTTTTGAGTAATAGTTTTTTAGTACCACCTTGTAAATATATTACAAATCATTTATGAAGTAGATATGTTTTGAAGTCTCTCTATAACCTCTTTTCCCTTGTAGATATTAGTAAATTATATTTTTGTTATATCTCCTAATTCTTGTTCTGCTTACCATTTGCAGAAACTCATTAAGTAGGCTGCATATTCGAATTTCAGTGTCACACTTTTCACCTTCTGTTGAAACACTTCCCTGATATTTACATTTTTGTACTTGTTTGATTTATGGTGGCTTCAGTATTGTCCTGTGAGGATCAAATTTTCTAAGCCCTCTTTCCTCATTATGTACCCTAAAAATTTAAACTCTTTTTGATGTTACGTATGGTTTTCATTTCCAGTTTTCCTTAAACTTTATCATTACTAACATGTTCTGTCCATGATATTCTCAGCATCCTCCTGTAGAAGCACACTATTCTATTGGCTCAAGTCTCTCCTTTATCTGTGAGGAGATTGTCCAGCATTCACTTTTTTATAGAATGACCAATATTATATAACAGTTCTGTATTCTTTTCTTTGTTTCCAATGAAATTTTTCTGTTTCTTAATACTTTGCTAAACTTTTGGAAGGCATTTTTACTATCCCAATACACCTTCTGATTTTGGTGTCCAGATTCCACTTTCTGTTTTTATTAAAACGATTCCCAGATATTTAAACTTTTGTACTTTCTGGATTTCGGTCTCTCCAATTTGTAATTTGTTTGTTGGGCTGGTCTTTTTGCTGACAATCACACATTCTCTTGTCTTACAATTGGGGTTTAGTCCTTTCTTCTCATTTTCCTTTACTACTTTCTGTATGAGTTTCTGTATGTTACTGCAATCAACAGTGTTGTTTGCATATCTAATGTTGTTAAGATTGTTGCTGCCAATAATGAATTCTGGTAGAACTTTTAATTTTCTCAGAATTCTCTCATTACATATGTTGAATATGTTCAGTGACAAGACGCATACTTGCCTTACACATCTTTCTATTTTTGTATATTTACTGAATTTATTTTCTATCTGTACGCAGGTGGTTTTCTTCCAGCGTAAGTTCTTGATTATTTTAATATCCATCTCAAATATCTCATAGTTTTAACAGTTCTTTGTGATGTACTTTATCAAATGCTTTTGTATAATCAATAAAACATAGGTGTAGATGCATTTGTATTGCTCTTTCTGATATAATTCTGAGCAAGAATATTGCATTCTTTGTTCCAGTGTCTTTAACGAACTTGCACTGTTCTTGTCCTCTGCTATGCACATCAGAATTTAAATCATAATTTTTGTCATGTGGCAATTACCCGATGGAGTTTACATTTATAGTTTTCATACATTCACACCCATGCACATATCCACATTGCAACACATTTAGAAAAATATTATTATCTTTACTCTTTCACTTCTATGCATTTAAAACCACATGCATGTTTTCATCCGTGAGACATGCTATGTTAACAGGCAGTGGTTGGTCAATCCTGACTGGTCATCCTGTGTTCATGTGTTATATCCTATTTTCCTGCGCATCCATTAAAACAGGGTGCACACAGTTGAGCCTCAGTTGCTCGCAGTAGAGGCCAGCTATTGTGGGGACATGTTTTTTAGTTTTACCTAATTCACACATACACACCTGCACTCAATTAGTGGCGCAAATTTATCTCTTACACACACATGCATGTGCACACACATTTCCCAATACAAACTCCAATGGGAGCTCAACAACTCAAGTACTGTATGTAACTTTATTCCAATCAATCTTCCACTGACTTTCTTCCAATGAACATTTTACGTCTCTTAACAGTCCAAGAGAGAAAACTTCTTTCTCCCTCTGTTCACTTGCTTTTCTTGATGAATTGTATTATTTGTTAATACATGTTTTATTGTTGTTTAATCTGGTATTGTTTCTTATTTCCTGTGTTTGATCAATTGTGCATGGTGTTGAAACATAAATATTGTAATGGACCTGGAATCCTCTACACATTTGATTGCACCAGACATCTTAGCAAGTGCTATGAAAATGCATCTACTTAGATTTTCTGGTGAACATCACTACTGTTGTGCATTTCATTCATTACATTTGCAATTTTCTCAATACTAAAAACTTGCCAACATCACAACTACAATTCTATTGGGACCTGCTGTTTGTGCTCATTTAATTTGGCCAGTGCTGATTTCACTTGCATGGAATACTGTTGTCATATCTGGTCAGGCAACCCAGCTGCTCATCTCAGCATTCTTGACAGGCTCCAAAGGACAATCTGTAATGTCATTAATCCCGACCTGGCAGCTTGACTCCAGCCACTTTCTCATCAACAGGATGTGGCTTCCCTCTGTCTCTTCTATAAATATTTTCATGACTTCTGCTCTGATGCCCTCCACAAGAATTTACTCGGTCAACCAGACAGGCAACAAGCTCCCACCCTTTTACAGTTAGATCAACCAAATGCAGGTGACAATTCTACTCCAGCAGCTTCTTTTCTTGTGCTTCCCACCTGTGGAACTCCCTTCCATATACATGCTTTCCTGACAGCTACAACCTCCAGGAATTTAAATGCAAAGTCGATTCCCATCTCTTATCCATTTAACTTCAGCCCTTTTCACATCACCCCATGTATCTTGTTCTTTTCCTTTCTCTCTAGCTTCGTAACTGTCTTCACTCCTGTGTTCACATCATTCTCTTGCCCTTTCTCTTTCACCCCCTGTAATTGGTTCATCTTTCTATTCACTCTCCTCCTGTCTAAATCTTTAACTCTCTTATATAGCCGCCTGCACATCAGTGGCAGTACCATCTTGCTTGGGGTGAAATAATTAAAAAGAATAATAATATTTCTGAACATTTCATATTTTTGTGTATATCGGTTTTATCCTTTTCCTTTGTGGAAAGTTTTCCAATGTATTTGTTCCGTCTTTCAAGTTTGAAGGCAAACATTACTGACAGAATAAGACTATTATATGTATAATGTAAATGCAATGTTAATAATTTTACTATAGAAAAGCAATTTATATATTATATGTATAATATAAATGCAATGTTAATAATTTTACTATGTACTATGGAAAAAGTAATTTATATATTATATGTATAATGTGAATACAATGTTAATAATTTTACTACAGAAAAGCAATTTATATATTATATGTATAATGTAAATGCAATGTTAATAATTTTACTACAGAAAAGCACAGCAAATGAATTTAATTATCAATGCATTAAAGTATACTATAGCCTGAAATTAAGGCAAGCAAAATGGCACTATATGTAGAATAGCTATTATAAATTACAAAGCTTACCGCAAGGCTTGGAAAACGTGACCTTAATTTGTGCACTTGTTTCACAATCTCATCAAAATCAATGAAGTTGAACACAACAGTGTTGACCATTCCTGCTGATTGTACGCCCCAGTTACGATCAAGAGCCTCTAAGGAAGCTGGTCCATACAAAGAAAGACAATTACAATCTAATTCAGCCAGGTTGTTAATATCACCCGTTCCTGTGCCAACCTTACCAGTTGATCTATAATTGAGAAAACAACAAAAACATTTTTATAAAAATAGTTAAAGAAATCATATATATTTATTATTTTGAAATATGTTGTATTTAGTGGATATATTTATTTAAGTAGATATGTTTTTTTTATATTTTCATCTACCAGCATGGGATTTTTAAGTTTTTAATAAAAAATAACAAAAATTAAGATTCTTGAAGACTTAGCCTAGTAGACAAAAACATACAATTTAAAAATTTGAGAAGGTCAGTTAAGTGCCATGTGTGATACTCGTCTGGGCGATCATCTCGAAAGAAACATGACTGACTGAGCAGAAGATTTTCCTGCAGTAAGTTGCCATTACTTTCTGCTGAAGACTTGTTGCCAACCAAAGCTATAGAACCAAATCTGTCCTGCTATTTAATCCATAGCTAGAAGGAGAAGAGATAGATTAATACCTTTTCCGATTTCTTCTTCTCAGCTGAATGCAGAGTGTTCGATTGGAATTGGAACCTGGCTCATCAATTTCCCTTTCCAAGACGACATCCAACACACCACAATGCACATCTGTCAATAAATGCTTACAGCACCTGGTATTCCCAAGCGGTCATTCAACTAAGTACTGACCAGGCTCAATGTTGCTTAACTTCGGTGATCGAGTGGGAAGCGGTGTATTCAACTGATATGGCCGTAAGCACGCACATCCATCACTAAACACTTACAGCACCTGGTATTCCCAAGCGGTCACCCATCTAAGTACTAACCAGGCTCAACGTTGCTTAACTTCAGTGATTGAGCGAGAACCGGTGTATTCAACGTGATATGGCCGTAAGCATGCACATCCGTCACTAAACACTTACAGCACCTGGTATTCCCAAGCGGTCACCCATCTAAGTACTGACCAGGCTCAATGTTGCTTGACTTCGGTGATCGAGTGGGAAGCGGTGTATTCAACTGATATGGCCGTAATATATATCTAAACTTATTTATAAATTGAACTTTGTCTGTGTGTGTGTGTGTGTCCGTTACCTATAGACTCCGAAATGGCTGAACCGATTTTCTTGAAAATTTATGCAGTTGTACTATAAGCGTCTGCCAGTGTTCTTAGCTAGGTTTTGTGTTGAGGTACCCCCCGATAAATATCGAAAATTGATAATCGAAAAAATTGGGTTATAGAAGGAGGATTTTATCACTTCAACACATAATAAATCCATAAGTACAAATCCATGTCTTAATTATAAAAGCAAATGTTCTCACAGATATAAAATAGGTGTTGTAGAAAAAATAGGTGTTGTAGAAAAAATAGGTGTTGTAGAAAAAATATTTTACCCTGCAAAATTGATTTCCTCTTCAGACACATTTTATAGAAAATTAAACAACAAACATTTATCAACAATAATTTTCCAAACGATGTTGTTGATGAAAAAATAAGATTGGCTTTAAAGAAATTTAGAAAAAACAAATTAAAGCAACTAACCTAATAAAAATGAAAATAAAGACTCCATTAAATTATCTTATCTTAACCAGACACATCTTAATTATAAACAAGATGAAAAGGTTTCTACCTTAATACATCACAAACAATCAAAATAACATTAACATAAGACAAATTTTAGTTGACAGCTCTAAAATATTTTACAAAACTCATTACAAAGAAAGAAGCAAAATTCTAGAAGCTGTTAGAATACAAAAGAAATAGCCAAAATTAAATAAAATATCTATATCCATAGGACAGGGGTGGGCAATTAATTTGAGTAGGCCATGTTTAGCAGAGGGCTGTACCTTCTAAAATTGATCATATTCATCAATTTACATAAATATTTCATTTAATGTGAAGTGAAGTGCGATACTGAGATCCAAAGGCGAATTGGCATGGAAAAGAAGCATTCCAGAAGTTAAGTAAAATATAAAGAAACAGGACAATTTCACTAGAAACAAAGAGGAGAGTACTGGATTGCTATGTGATATCGGTTCTTCAATATGGCAGTGAATGCTGGACAATATCATCGAAGATGAAGGAAAGACTTGAAGCAACTGAAATGTGGTTCTACAGAAAAATACTGGATATAAAGTGGGGGATCAATTCCATATTACAATCAAAATATAAACTGACCCCTCACTTTGTGGTCACAGCAGTTTCTATACATTTATATTCCTGAGATCCAAAAGCACAAGGAAGCATTCCAGAAGTTAAGTAAAGTATTAAGAAACAGGACAATTTCACTAGAAACAAAGAGGAGAGTAATGGATGGGTATGCGATGTCAGTTCTTCAATACGGCAGTGAATGTCGGACAATATCTTTGAAGATGAAGGAAAAACTAGAAGCAGCTGAAATGTGGTTCTACAGAAGGATGCTGCGGTAATCATGGACCGAGCATGTGAGCAATGATGAGGTTTTGGAATGGATGGAAACGAAAAGGAAATTAATACTGAGCGTCAGGAAGAGACAACTAAAGTTCCTGAGACATGCAATGAGGAAAGAGGGCTTGGAGAACCTGATACTAACAGGCCAGATAGAGGGGAAAAGAGACAGAGGAAAGCAGCAGATAACATATTTGAAGGACCTGATCAGGTGAATGACGGAATGGGGGTTGTATGGTGCAACAGGAGAAAGCGTGCTAAGAGCCACCAGGGACAGGGAGATGTGGAAAGCCATGATCACCTACGTCCTGAAAGGGTAGGGCACATAAAAGAAGAAGATATATGCCAACTGTTTATAAGAAATTATGTGGGTATAAAATGGGGGATCAATTCTATATCATAATCAATATATAAACTGATCCCTCATTTTGTGGCCATGCTAGTTTTTATATATTTATATTCTAGATTTATGGGCTTGAGCTAGTGGATGACAGAATGGGAGTTGCATGGTGTAACAGGAGAAGACATGCTAAGAGCCACCAGGGATAGGGAGACGTGGAAGGCCATGATCATCTACGTCCTGAAGGGACAGGGCACATAAAAGAAGAAGAAGAATCTGAATTATACACATAATGCATAAGTAAATAAAACTAAAGCAATAATGGTACACAGAAAATGTTTTAATAAAATTGTTCTCGTGCAAATTATCTTCTATAATTGGACTATTCCCCTTCCATGGGTAAATAAAAACATAATAGTGAGACAGGGGCTTTGAATATTTCCAGAGTCAATTTGCTCCTGCATGGATAGAAAAGATTGTAAGTAAGATTGGCTTCTGCTCCAACAAACTTAAGTCACTGGTGCCCCTGCAATAGATGTTTACTCATGCAACCAGATTGGCAACTGGGTCTCACCTATTCACAGTTAGATCAGCCAAATGCAGATGACAATTCTACTCCTTCAGCTTCTTTTCTCGCACTTTCGGCCTGTGGAACTCACTTCCTTATTCTTTGCTTTCCTGACGGCTACAACCTCAAGGAATTCAAACGCAATGTCAATACTCATCTCTTAACCACTTGAGTATATCCACCCTGTATATCCTTTCCTTTCTCTCCAACTTTGCAACTGTCATCACACCTGTATTCCTATCCTTCTCTTGCTCCTTTCTAACTGGTTTGTCTTTCTCTTCACTCTCCTCGTATCTTATCTTTTTACTCTTATGTAGCCCCCTAATCTCTTTACTCTTGTGTAGCCCCCTGCACATCAGTGGTGTTACTGCCTTGCTTGGGGTGATACGAAAAAAAAAAGAAAAGTATTTTCAGCAAATGTCATTGCAAAATTATTATTATTCAAATATGCTTATATCAAAGGCTTGATTTACATTGTGAAGAGACAGTCTTTCCATTCATCTTATTTGTTCTTCATGATGGATGGTATGGTTCCTATTTGGTTTCTAGGTGCTATAATAAATCTATCAAGAATTCCATATATTCTGTAATTTGTAATTACTGTCAGTAATAAATAATGGTGATCATCTCCACTGACACTCAACCGTAAAGGGACTTAACTCCACCAATTCCTAATTCTTCTCTTTACTGATGACTTTGGAAAAGTGGACAGACAGCTCTCTTATTATTGTAAGAATTATTCTGTATTAGTATTTTTGTTTTTTTTCATCATCTCACCCCAAGCAAGGCATTCTTCTGCCACTGTTGCGCAGGGGGTTACATAGGGGAAAGTGATGAGAAAGAGGGGTTAGTTATAGTGAATGTCAGGAGGAGAGTAATAGATGGATGAGGATAACTAGGATGAGGATGGATTAAATGATAAAAGAGCTTGAGAGAATGGATGCGAGTTAGTGTGATAGGAGATGTCTATTGACATTACATTAAAATTCCTGGAGATTGTAGCTGTTGGGGAAGCAAGTATATGGAAGGGAATTCCACAGGTGGGAATTGCATGAAAAGAAGCTGTTAGAGTAGAAATTGCAGTTATATATTATCGGTTTCACTGAAAAAGGGTGGGGCCTAGTTGCTAATCTAGTAGCTCATATAAATTCATACTTAGGGGGCAGCAGTGATCTAAGTTCATTGGCGCATGAAAGTATTTATAGAAGAGGCACAGGGAAGCCATGTCATGCCGGTGAAACAGCAACTGCAGCTGAGCTGCCAAGTCGGTATTGATCACATTACGGTTATTATTCATATCATTATTATTATTATTCATAATATTCAGAACTGATCTCTATATAAATACTTTAAGAAATGATATTATAGGAAATTGTTTTTTTCTTTTATTGACTGTCTAAGAGTGTAACACATTTGCTGCTTTTATCCATATAAAAAAGTTATCTATGGAAGAGCAGTTTGTCGCTCACTGCCATCTCTACCAGCCATCATGGCATGTTAATGATGAGACATTTTGTAAAAATATCTGGTGATGAAACAAAAGCAAAGAGAAGATGTCTTCCTCATGAGCATTATTATTATTTTTTTTTTTTTTTAATCGTATCACCCCAAGCAAGGCGGTAATGCTACTGATGTGCAGGGGGCTACATAAGAGTAAAAGATTAAGTAGAAGAGAGTGAATAGAAAGACGAACCAGTTAGAAAGGAGCAAGAGAAGGATGGAAATACAGGTGTGATGACAGTTGCAAAGGTGGAGAAAATGGAAAGGATATACAGGGTGGTGAAAGAACTAGAGTCAAGTGGTTAATAGATGAGTATTGATGTAAAGTGAATATAAAAAAAACTTCAAATTTAAATTAAATTTTAACTTGATTTGCTGATATTTTTTTCTGTATTACTGGTGATTGTAATCTCAACTTGCAGATAATTATGAAGTCTTCTTTGCATTATTATCTTCCTCTTTGTTGTTATTATCACAATGTTTCAGCCATTGTGTCCTCCAGCCTTCTTCAATACTTGTTGACCTGTGTAACCTTGAGGAAATTTTAAACTGATATGTCTAGGGATATCTCATCTTGTGCTTGCTTCGTACTGCTCAGTTATTGCTCATCCTGTTTCCACTATGTCTGCACTATCCAACCCAGGAATTGAACTCACAATTACTCAATTACCATGTTTATAAACTAATACTTTAATCTCCTAGAAAATTGTTCCAATCCCAAGTGTAGAACATGGAGTCATAAACCTAATTTACCTGCCTGCTGACATAGCTTGTTATGTTTGATTGCCTGCTGTTGTTGAAGCTTTGCTGTCATTTTTATTTATTTATTAATGGCTGCTATATTGTATTTATGTCTCTATGCTAGTTTACTAAGGAGGCCCTTGTAGCCTAGCCTAATAGCAACAAAAATGAAGACAATAGTTTGAGTACAAGTAGTGTAAAAAATGATAACTCCTCATCCTAGAAGTCTGTCTGCAACATATTTAATTAGAGTCGATAGATCTAACTATCGCCCGCTTCACACTCCACCCACGTCTATTGAACAGGTGAAGAGGCTCATCCCTTGTTCCCTGTTTAGGATGTGGTTTCTGGCTTTCTCTTTTCCAATCTTTTCACTATTACGTAGCCCCCTGCACATCAGTGGTGTTACCGCCTTGCTCGGTGATACGATTAAAAAAAAAATACTAAGTCATTTTGAATATTTCAAGAACAAGTTGTGGTACCTTGATGAAACTTGGTGACCAATCAGATAGAAATTAATGTGCATGCATAAACAGGTAGTCTCCTGTCAGGTTACTCAATGGATAAACTTGTATGTTTTGTCTAAAAATAGTATTCCAAATGACTAAACAAGTTGATTCTTCATGCAAGTTTTGTTTTTGGCAAACTTCGCATTACTTATGACCATCCACCCAGTTAAAAATTTAGCTCCTTGTAATTACTGGATGGTATGTTTGAGTGGAGCATATCTTAAAGAGAGTATTTTGAAAGGAACCAAGATATCATTACCCTATATTCTGACATTTTCAACTCCAGTTGTGCCCATCTACTTGTGGGGGGACTTGTACTGCAAGGTCATTTGGAATATTTTCTCTGTTGAATTCACCTGGCACAAGGCCACTTCCAAAAGGGACATTCTACTCAAATCTTTACAACCCACCATTATTTTTATAAGCATTGAAAATCCATGATTAAAAAAGTAATGAGAAAGTTAAATAAAGTTGACAAAACATTAAGTTTGTAACGATACAGTGTATTAACAAATATTTAACAAGAATCCATAATGTACATAGGTGTTGTGCTTATGGTCATATCACGTTGAATACACCGATTCTCACTCGATCACCGAAGTTAAGCAACGTTGAGCCTGGTCAGTACTTAGATGGGTGACCGCTTGAAAATACCAGATGCTGTAAGCGTTTAGTGACGGATGTGCGTTGTGGTGCAGTAGATATTGGCGCGGAAAGAGAAATCGGTGAACCGAGTTCAAATTCCAGTTGAATACCCAGCATTCACTTAAGCACTGGTACCCTTGGGAAAGGTATTAATCTGTCCCTTCCTTCCAGTTATGGGTTAAATAACAAGGGTGGGACTTGGGGACCCTGCCCTTAAAAACAAATCCCAATGAATCTTGATACATGGAAAGAAAAAAGTATGACACAAAACTTATATAAAAAAAAACAATAAATTGTTGAAAGAAAAGTAAAAAAAATGGTATTACCAGCAATAAATAAATAAAATTTAGTTGGCAATAAATGACTCGCTGAGGTGTTGATATGCCATAAAAACAAAACAACCAACCAACCAACATAGATGTTGAATAATATGTGAAATTGGTTGTTTGTAATTGTCTCCCTTTGTCTGTGTGAAAATTATTGTTACAGTTTTTAGCATAAGTTTGAATGTTCATTATTGTTGAAGGATTCACACAATGTTATGAAAATGATGTATGTAAATGCTGTCGAGAGGAATTGTTCAAGTATGAAAGCTCAGGAATAATGTTCTTGGTGTTAGTTGTACAAAAGAAAGAATTTGCATAACAGTGTGAGTTGGGCGTTTAGTCTTTTAGAGGTTTTTTTTCATATGGTTGTTGAGCTGTTAAGTGTCTGCTCCAACTGTATAAATTGTGAGAGAGTTAGACGAGATTAAGGCAGAAATTACTAACTCCCTTGCTTGGTACTCGAACTTGAACTGCTGTGTCATCATCATCCTATGACCTCAGCCAAGACAGAACTCACTACACTCTTCCGGCACTGTTGTTTTGCTGAACGAGTCCAAATTTCAGATCCATAGAGTAAGATTGGTTCAATAAGTGCGTGAAAAACTTGCATTTTGATCTTACGATCAAGATTGGATTTCAAGATCTTATCCATTTTGTTACAAGCAGTCCATACCATGCCTTTTCTGGCTGTGTCATAACACATTTTATAAGTCCAGGGAAAACACGGCGAAAGCATAAGGACATCATGTGATGATCACATGTATGTGTATGTACATGTGTGAGTGCTGATGTGGATGAACTGTATGGAAATACATGTGATTTCACAAAGTGAGATGTACACAGATTTGCCTCTTTCAGTGGTGTTTGATGGCTGACTGATTGATGAGAAAACGGATCATGTATAATGTACTCAGAGCGACACGTTATAAAAGCAAAATTTCTGAAAAGGTGGACTTGACAGATAAGCAACAAAAATCTCTTGACATTAATTCTGGCAAGAAATTGGTTGAATTTGTTGGACTGTTTTACCATCTGTCTTGACATCTGAAGTTTGAATTTATCATTAAATTGACAGTAGCACTTGAAAAGACCATGAGTTTTAAAAACATCAGTCTATATTGAACTTTGTATTAGATCTGTCTGTGGTAGAGTTATAGTGGCTCATCTGTTCTAGTGAAACGTAGTTGTATGTTGAAACAGATTAACTGAATTTGGCCTCGTTAGTAGATAGCCCACTATAAGGGGGTGGTAAAAACAAGAAAATCAAATTGAGTATAGAAACAACATTTATATATACACAGATATCAATTAAGGTTTTTTACAAATAAAGTAATGTCTTTAGGATGGGTTCAAAGGACGTTAAAATGTTTATAGCAGCAAATGCTGAAAAGAGAGTTTGTGCGTATGTATGTAGGAGTGCTTGTCAGTTAGGAATATCTTTGATGTCTCCGCTCTGTTGGTTGGGGACAGCGAAGAAGAAGGTGAGAGGGAAAGGCGAGGTGAGCATGGTATGATCGCTTGACGTGGTCAAGGCATGTGCTACTTATGCTTGTACTTTCTCAATTCTCATGATGCTTTCTGTGTCGGTTTTTTATTTCGTCTTTGTGGGTCCCAACAGGTCATTTGGGAATTCACACCCATATTTAATTCTGGGCTTCTCATTGGACAATAAATAAAATTTGTGTAGGCTCACGAAAAGGAATTTGATCATTCTTAATTTTTGGTTTTCTGCCGGAACATCTGCGTGTAGCCAGATGTGCAAAGACTAGTTTTGGTCATTTGCTTTCTGGATCTCTGAGGGCAAACATCCAGTCCCTTGCTTTGCTCAGTATTTACCACAGAGTGACCACCACACCTAAGATTTTAGCTGCATATGAATAATGATTCCAGGATAGAGTGAAGAAAGTTGTTACATTAAATAAATGAATGTGAGTGTAGAGATACAGAAAGTTGAGAAAACTAATGAAAAACTGACAATAAAGCCTAAGAGGTTGTAAAAACTGGAATTTTCTTTTGAATGTTTTGTTTTTTAAGGTTTATCAAAGGTGATTTTCAAAACATCAGTCTGTATTGGTCTTTACTAATCTGTAAAAACATTTTTATTGAGTCATTAGTAATTTATTCTTCAAAAAAGAAATTGTTTATGATTCAACCCCATAGTTATGAAATGTATTTACGTTTTTTCATAAATTTGCACTAATTTTATTGATGTTGCATGGTTTTTATATGCTTAATGCTTCTAAGATTTGTAATCATTTTTCACAGTTTATATGACATTGTATTTTTCTTTTATTGGTGATAATTGTCATATTTCTTATTGACTTTGGGTCTGGTGTTGCTTGGTGACATTCACATGGCTTAGTGCTTAACAAGGGTAACATCACAACTGGAGTACACCACAGAAAACAATGGAAAATAGTACATTTTAAAAACAAAAATGTTAAAATGAAAAATTAGTCATCAGAAAGAGTAAGGAAACACAGAATTAACATATTGTAAAACAAAATATTTGTTACTTTACTCATTTGTATTTTACGTTGAATTTGAAAAATTTATAAATATTAATTTTAGTTCTTACCTAAAAATGAATGTTTCTTTGGTGTTTTTATTTTGTTCACTGTGAGTCTTTGCACTGGAACTTTTTGAAATGCCCATCTTCTGAGTCTGATGATCTGAATTGCTTGCTGAAGTCAGAGCAGACATATCCGTAGGGACACTATGAGTGCTCTCTGGACTTTGGGGCTGTTTTTCCATCCTAGTAAAAACAAAAATCTGAACAGTCATCTCAGAGTATCACATTTTAGAGCTTGAGGAAAAATAAAGAGAAAAATGTACAAAATTGAAGTGGTTATTCACTTGGCTTCGGGTGACATGAGCCAAATATCAGGATAGGAGTTAGAATTAACTTGGCTCGGGGTGACGTGAACCTAATATCAGGATAGGAGTTAGAATTAACTTGGCTCGGGGTGACATGAGCCTAATATCAGGATAGGAGTTAGAATTAACTTGGCTCGGGGTGACATGAGCCTAATATCAGGATAGGAGTTAGAATTAACTTGGCTCGAGGTGATGTGAGCCTAATATCAGGATAGGAGTTAGAATTAACTTGGCTCAGGGTGATGTGAGCTTAATATCAGGATAGGAGTAAGCATTAACTTGGCTCAGGGTGATGTGAGCCTAATATCAGGATAGGAGTTAGAATTAACTTGGCTCAGGGTGATGTGAGCCTAATATCAGGATAGGAGTAAGAATTAACTTGGCTCAGGGTGATGTGAGCTTAATATCAGGATAGGAGTAAGCATTAACTTGGCTCAGGGTGATGTGAGCCTAATATCAGGATAGGAGTTAGAATTAACTTGGCTCGGGGTGATGTGAGCCTAATATCAGGATAGGAGTTAGAATTAACTTGGCTCAGGGTGATGTGAGCTTAATATCAGGATAGGAGTAAGCATTAACTTGGCTCAGGGTGATGTGAGCCTAATATCAGGATAGGAGTTAGAATTAACTTGGCTCAGGGTGATGTGAGCCTAATATCAGGATAGGAGTAAGAATTAACTTGGCTCAGGGTGATGTGAGCTTAATATCAGGATAGGAGTAAGCATTAACTTGGCTCAGGGTGATGTGAGCCTAATATCAGGATAGGAGTTAGAATTAACTTGGCTCGGGGTGATGTGAGCCTAATATCAGGATAGGAGTTAGAATTAACTTGGCTCGGGGTGATGTGAGCCTAATATCAGGATAGGAGTAAGAATTAACTTGGCTCGGGGTGATGTGAGCCTAATATCAGGATAGGAGTAAGAATTAACTTGGCTCGGGGTGATGTGAGCCTAATATCAGGATAGGAGTTAGAATTAACTTGGCTCGGGGTGATGTGAGCCTAATATCAGGATAGGAGTTAGAATTAACTTGGCTCGGGGTGACGTGAGCCTAATATCAGGATAAGAATAAGAATTCACTTGACTTAGTGCCATGAAAGCCTAATATCAGAATGGGTGCAGGTATTCACTAGATATAGAGTAACATGAACCTAAAATCAGGATAGAAGCAGGTATTCACTTGGATTAGGGTGACATGGGCCTAATATAATAAAAGAAGATAGTATTCACTTGGCTTTGTGTTATATTTGGTTAATTTCTGAATTGGAACAAATATTTGTTTGGCTTAGGGTGATGAGAACCGGATAGAAACAATATTCACTTAGCTTAGGAGCAAGTATTCACTAGGCTTAGAGTGACGTGAGCCTAATATTAGAATGGTATTCAATCAGTTTAATTTGATTCAAGGGTGATATCCAACCTTAAATAGGTAAAGCATTACTTTGTTGATATGAGGATAATATCTGACTAAGCAGGCATTCATTTTGTTCAGCATTACATAAAGCCAATATTAATATTTGAGTAGACTACAATGTAAATGGTGTACTTCAAAAAGACAAATATTAAATATAAAATGAAAAGGATTTTGCTTCTATGAAAAGCTGTTATGTTGTTAGATCAAAATCCCTGCTATTTGTTTTATCAGCTTTAAAACAATATGTAAAATGATAAGTTAGAAAATATAAAAATAAAATTTAATAAAATTTAATAAATAATTTATAAAATTTAACTTTTTCATAAATCAGAAAGCTTTTTACTTTAACCATGCATTAGTCACATGCATTAGTTAATAAAACTTTAACCCCAAATTCTTAAAGTACTTGTAATCCTTAGTTAGTAACTTGTTTCATTATAATAAACTTATTTTTTATAACTTAGTCTTTGGTGTAGTAAATAAATGTTTTACTGTCAAAGTTGTTTTTTTTTTGTAAACTTTCTTTTAAAAAAAGTGTATTTTTAAGGTGGCAAGATGGTTTGTGAAAAAAAATTGTTACATGTGCCAACTATAAATCTTTTAGACATCATGGCTAAAAACTGACAAAATTATTTTGTGAATTTTTGTGAATCCACTTTTAAAATTTGGAAGAAATATATTTTGTTGTATTTTCTGACCTATCGGAGATGTGTTCTCATCATCTTGTAAATTCCAAAATTAAAGACTTCAGAACATCTTTATCTTCACATATAAAGAAACTGACCAGCTGATCATAAAACATTTAATCATCATTGAAGAAACATGGAGCACCCACACTTCAAGGCCAGTAAAATTGTCCAACCGAAGGCATCTTAAATCATGACAGGGGTGGAAAGAAAGAAGATCCGACAGCTAAAAATCAAGCCCAGAAAACAGAGAGAGAAATTTTTTTCAGTTGTTTCAAGAAAATAATTTTAATGAATCCAAAAACTCAAGTTGAACTCTTCAGTAAAGAACTACATAAAGTCCCTGTGACAACAACATGTTGAAACCATAAAACACCTGTGCGCTTAGACGTTCCTTTTCAGTTGTAGAAATTAGGTGGGATTTTTTTGTATTTTCAGCCTTGTGCAATTTTTGCTTCCTCAAAGTTTTTCCACTTTTTTTTCATTATCAAAAATTGTAATCATTTTTGGGTAGACCTGAAGGAGACTATCACCACCTTTAAATTTGCTGTTTTTCATTTTTGTTTTTTTTTTACTTTTTTCAGTGCAATCATATTGATTGCACCCTAAACTTTCCGATTAATAAAAAAAAATTGGGAAAATTTCAATATTTAAACAATTTTAGGAGGAGGCTCAGTTTTTCATACAGTGTTATAGTAAATCGATCCTCTATTTTGGAATCACTTGCAGGTACAACTTTACCACCACCTGTAAATTTGTTGATTATCAAATTTTTTGACTTTTTTCAGTGCAATCTTATGGATTAAACCCTAAACTTTCTGATTGACAAAAAAATTTGGAAAAATTTCAACATTTAAACAATTTTAGGGGTGGGGGCTCAGTTTTTCATACAACCTTATAGCAAATTGATCCTGTGCAATTAACTTTTTTGCTTGTGCATATTCAACAACTGAATCCTTTGTGAAATTTTTGAATAAAGCCATTCTTGGTGTTTCCGAGGAAGATGCCATCATAAGAACTGAAGAAAACTTGAAAAAGACAAAAACAAGAGCAACAACTCGTCTCTAGACAACCAAAACAAAGTGACCCCAACACAAGTGGTTCCAAAATGGAGGATTGATTTACTATAACGTTGTATGAGAAACTGAGCCACCTAAAATTATTTAAATATTGAAATTTTTCACAATTTTTTCGATAATCAGAAACTTTATATAATAATCAATAAGTTAGTCAGTTAAGTGCCATATGTGAAACACCCTTGGCTGATCATGTCTCGAAAGCAACATGACTCACTGGACACATCCCCCAGTAGGTTGCCATTGCTTTCTGCGGTAGACTGGTTGCCAGCCAAGGCTATAGAAACCAACATGTCCTCTTGTTTAATCCATAACTGGAAGGAAGAGATGGATTAATACCTTTCCCAAGGGTATTTGCGTGTAAGTGAATGCAAGGAATTCAAATGGAATTCGAACTCGAGTCCCTGATTTCTCATTCCGAGCCAATATCCACTGCACCACAACGCACATACTGCGCTGAAGAATGTAAAAAAAATTGCAAAACAACAAATTTAGAGGTGGTGGTAGACTCCTTCAGGTCCGCCCTTTTTTGTCGTATATTGGAAGTGTTATCCGGCTTTAGTTTTTGTATAAAGTGCATAAAAGAAAATTGTGTATGTAAATTTTGTATTTGTCTTATTTTGTGTACTGTAACGTATTTCATTATAAGTTTTGTGTAGTGGTCGAGTCTGGTTTGTCTTGCACCTTATTCAAATTTAGGGATAAGAGAGGCACGTGTCTTTTCTCATTCTATGCCTAGGACTAAAATTTGTGTATTTTTTGCTCCTTCCCACTACTCTCTGAACTCAGTCAGGGTGTGTAGCACATGGTATGGTGCAATTGTAGCTCAGTGGTCATGAGAGACAGACATCACTGTCTCTTCTTTGGGGTGTCCTGTCACACCACCTGACTAACAAAGTTTTCATGATTTGTTTTTTTATTTATATTACTCTTTCAGTCATATAATTATGATTTTAGCTAAGGTAGTATCTTTGTATTCATGAAAATATATTGTGCCTATTTTTGATAAATATATAAATTTTCTCTCTTATGATTTTGGTTCCGCCTACAATTTATAACATATGTTTATACAACTTTATGTTGCGATGGATAAATTTTTGTCTAAATTATGCAAAAATAAAAATAACACTGATATCTCATTTTAACAGATATATTTACCAAAATTACACAAAAATATCTTGAAATACTAAAAGGGTATATTTATTCAATAAAATCGCCATTGGCTTCAACCACAGCTTCCAGATGACTTTGGAATCCCATGTAACTCTTCTGGATGGTCTCTTTGCTTAAGCTGGTGAATGTGGCCATAATCCTTGCATTCTGTTCATTTTTGCTGTTATAAAGAGCTTTGTTAGTCTTTCACTAAACTGTGCGACAGAGGGTTGAGGAGTTAGGTAACCAGATATAAAGGGTGATGTGGTTTCAGAAATTGTCAGACAGCCATGACTGGATTTTTCTGCTTGTGTGGCATGGTGCAGAGACCATTTGCCAGAAATAGGTTCTTCCAGCAACCACCCTCTTGACCCATTGTAGTACTACCTCTTCAAGGTACTTGATGTTGGTCTCTGTGTTGAATCTGAGGCCATCCCCAACAAATTTAGGAGTTCTTTTCTTATCAATACAATCAGAGTTAGTTTTCCAAGCTTCTGTACCTTCGTAATTACCATTAGACTGATCCAACTCTTTCTAAATCTTTTGCACTGTCCTCAGATTGACAATAAAAGGCCTTGAAATGTTTGTATTGGATCATCCAGCATAAATGCCAAGGAGCACACAATGCCGCTTCCAAATTTCTCTAAGTTCCATTACCTCTCTTTCCTTATGTAACGTGATCTCATTTCTCAGTGAATTTATATATGTCGAAGTCTCAAGGCATTTGATGCAGGCGTCTGTGTCTGAGACCCTCACCCAAAAACTTAGGAGTTCTTTTCCGATTAGAATGATCAGTTTTTCAAGCTATTGCACATTAGACTCATCCAACTCTTTTTGAATCCTCTGCCCTGTTCTCAGATTGACTTCCAAACACTCTAAAATGTTCATATTGGAGCTTCCAGCATGAATGCCAAGCAGTACAGCATGCTGTTTTTAAATATCTGGCAGAGTGACTTGGGTCATTCTGCTCTTTTTCTCACAGACAGTGCCCAACTGACCCTACTATATCCTGCAGCCAACAGAATAAAAAACAAAATGCACATATGTGAAATTAAAATAAAATAGTGACAATTTATCCATCATATCCTTTTACTTATTATAATTTTCATTTTAATGGATAATTATATCTGCAGTTCAAGTTTTGATTTAATGTATATTGTAACTGTTATGTCGTGAGTAAGAATAAATAACTCAACAACAGGAATAGGTTAATTGTTGTATTCCGTGAAAATAGTATTTACAAAGGTTATTAGTATCCAATACAAGAATAGAGGTTAATCGTCTCAACCGTCGTAAGATGTAGTATGAGCAATGGGTACTTCCGGGTCGTCACCGGAAGTCTACGACTGACTTGTCGATACGGCTGCTCGGCACACTCTCTACCTACGTAGATGCCATCATTACTTTACATAGTAATGGAATAGTCCATTATAGCCGAATAGGCGCGGGCGTCCCAACAGTAACAGAAATGGCCAGTTATGTTATCTTTTTTAGGAATTTAAATACAATGTCAATACCAATCTCTTATCCACTTAACTTCAGTTCTTTCTATATCACCCTGTATATCTTGTTCTTTTCCTTTCTCTCTACCTTCGCGACTGTCTTCACATCTGTGTTCCCATCTTTCTCTTGCCCTTTCTCTGACACCCCCTGTAACTGGTTTGTTTTTCTCTTCACTCTCCTGACTAAACATTTACTTTTATGTAAGTAGCCCCCTGTGCATCAGTGGTGGTATTGCCTTGCTTAGGATGAAATGATTGGGGAAAAAAACTCATTGGTGCCCCTGCTACAATAAATTTACTCGTGCAACCAGACTGGCAACAACGTCCCACCTATTTACAGTTAGATCAACCAAATGTTGCATCGATTCTACTCCATCAGTTTCTTTTCTCACACTTTCCGCCTGTGGAACTCCCTTCCATATACTTGCTCTCCTGGCGGCTACAACCTCCAGGAATTTAAATGCAATGTCAATACCCATCTCTTATCCACTTAACTTCAGTTCTTTCTACATCATCCTGTATATCTTTTTCTTTCTCTCTATCTTTGCAACTGTCTTCACACCTGTGTTCCCATCCTTCTCTTGCCCTTTCTCTGACACCCCCTGTAACTGGTTCGTCTTTCTCTTCACTCTCCTGACTAAACTTTTACTTTTATGTAAGTAGCCCCCTGTGCATCAGTGGTGGTACCGCCTTGCTTAGGATGAAATGATTAGAAAAAAAAAAATTTTATAATTGTTAGGATATAAGCATTTTGTATTGGTGTTTGTAAACATTCCAGGGGACTATCCATTTTTGGAAATCTGAGCTGACTAAGGTGAGGCTTTCATAAAATTTTGAGACAAATGTTAAACAACTCTTTAGTACTTACTAGCATTATAGCCCCATGTTGTCCGTGCAACTTAGAACATTTTAGTCGTAGGACTCAGTTATATAAAAAAAATAATTATATAAAAAATTGTTGTTTAAAAATTGTTAAAAATTCCATTAAAAAAATCTATTTTCTTTTGTTTTACGTAAATGTGATTTGATGTTTTGTGTGACATTGTAAACAACATTGCGTTTGATTTTGTTTCAAAATTACAGGGGAAAATATTTACATTTTTTGTTGACTAAATGAATTTAACATAAAAATAATTATTTATTTTGTTTTACTGAAATTTGAAATATAAAAACTATTATGCTTTCAGTTCTGAAATTTTCAAAGAATATTTAAAAATGTAGACATTTAATTTTAGAGGAAAAAGTTGCATTAATGCCACACGAATTACAGACACTTGATTTCCTGCATGAAATATTTAGTGAAAAAAAGCTGTATTTTTTAAATTTTATTTTCTGAGGTATGAAATATTAAATCTGAAAAAAAAATACTTAAATAATTAAATTAACAATTGGCACTATTTTTTTTTTTACATATTTTGTTTTTGTTTGAAAAAACACTTTTTTTAAAAAATATTTCTTTTGTTTCAAAATTATGGGGAAAAATATTCACCTTTTTTTGTTGACCAAATGAATTTTTAAAATGTCGAAATAAAAATTAAATATACATGCTCATTTATTTTTTTTAGTCCCGTTTGACACGTGATTTGATTTCTGTGACATAATCTAGCAACCATCTTAGATTTTAGCTGTTTTACGGAGCAAATGTAAACAATTGGCCACTTTGGCCAAAAATTGTGAAAGGGAAAAATTGCTGAACTTAAACTCAAAAAGTATGTGTCGACCTGGCTTCCCTGTAGATATGTGTCCCTAGAAAGTTTGAATGGTGTAGCTTATAAAATGTAGGCGTGCATAGAGAACAGTCACACACAGACTCACAGATTGCCTCTTATATATATAGATTAATGACTTGATCTGATATTGCCTCATGAAAAAGAAGTTAAGGAGAAAATGATATCTGAATTACAGATGCTGAATTCAAAGGTGAGTTATGATTTATGTTGAAGATTTGAAGAATTGATTGATAAAAACATCCAAGAATGAATGGATATAAAGCCTATGAATTGAAAGTAAAATGATGAAATAATTGTGATTCTTGTTATTACCAAATGTCTACAGATTATACTTACTTTCCATGCAAAACAAAACTCTCTTCCACAGTGGCATCTTCTCTGTTACCAGAACCAAGATGGCTGGCATTAGTAACCAAAGATTCACAGTGCAACGACACCTGATGCTGTAAATTATCTTGCGTATTGGATGAAGGATAAGTGGCTATATGCTGTGCATATAGATCTGGTACTTTGGACAGCTTGCCAGAACGAGACATCATACTGCCCTGGATGGCTTCCCACTGACACTTGGCATTTGTGATGGCTGCTCGGCGCTTCTCCTGAATCAAAATAATTATAACTTGAGATTTAACACGTCATTTAAAGATTGACATAAAAAATATGAAGAAGTCATAGCAACTTCTTGCCTGAGAGTTTGTGGTTAATTGTTTAATGAACACTTTCCTAATCTTTGTTTTATCCAAGTTTTTTGAGAGGAACTCTTCATCTATATTGTAAAAGAAGGTCTGATTCTCTGTCAGTCACACATACAATTTGACTGAGCTTTATTGCAGTGAAAAAATGAAAGAAAATTTAGGGTGATTCAGATGAGTTCATCTTTGCTTCCTTTCCTTGTAAAATTTTGCAAAGTAATAATAACAAAAGAAGCATTCGATTTTCATTTGGCAATAAATACTAAAAATTGTATGAAATACATCATTTCTATTAAAAAAAATTGGGGTGGTGTAATAATTATGGCCAGTAGTGTATATATATATATATATAATATTTTTTTGAAATTTGTATAATACTATTATTTATCAAATAATTTCTGAAAAGTTCTATAGCATCTTCTATTTACTTGATATTTAAAAAAAAAATTTTTTTTGTTTTGTCACCAATTTTGATTTAATTGCTCAGCTTAAAGTAGGAGTTGTCCAACCTGAGTGAGAGAAGAATGTGTTGTTCCAATGTCTTATTTCATAGGTAATTATGAAAGATTTATAAATTAATTTGATGCACATGTTATTGTGCAATATTAACAAAAGAACCATTCTATTGTCATTTACAATTATTCACTTGGCAATTAATACTAAAAAATAGTATGAAATACATCATTTTCTTTAAAACACTAGGGTTGCCTAATAATTGTGGCCTGTAGTGTACATATAAAATATTTTAGGTTAGTTATTGAATTAAAATATGTATGTATATATATTAAAACATATATGTATATAAAATTAAAATATATATGTACACACACAAATGTATGTACAAACATACATAATTTGAGTGAAATTAAAATGAACATCTGTGTTACAAGAATTTACCTTTTTTCCTGGCAGCAACCCCTGGATAACAGGAAAGTGCATAAGCCAAAAGGAGTTGCCCTTTGAAGTCATTTTTATAGCTTCTGTATTTAAACTAATTTTCTAATAAATTTGATATTCTAAATGGACAAACAATTTAGATTTGAAATTTGATCATCTTGCTGTCAGTGAAGCCATAGGTGCTGAGCTAGTAGTCAATAAAGTTTTTGAATTATTGTTGCCTTTGCTCTTTTTGCTTTATAATTTCAAGATGAGTTACTGATATTTAATTAATATTTTTATATGTCCTTGCCTCACACTTTGAAATGAATATTTTGAGTACAAACATTTTATTTGAAGTTACTTATATCCTTCAATTCTGTCTTTCAATAATATCATCTTCAATAGTTTTTTTTTTTTAATTTTACTAAAATTTCTGGGACATATAATTGAGAAAGATAGCTTGGAGAATCACAGGATATATCATGAGACAGAGCTAAATGGCAAATAGCATTACTATTGATCTTATATAAAGGAATGACAGAACATGAACAGTGAGAGATAGTAAGGGGTTAAACATTGTTTGGTGAATTAAAAGATGGGAAGTTGTGGAGAACCATGATCACCTGAAGTAGGAAACTTGAGCATGTTTATTAAACTGGTCTTGTGCCAAACATAATTAGGTCCAAGCCGTATGCAACCTGGTTGGGGTTGAGCCGGCTTTCTCCTCGATGGAGAAAGTTTCATTGGGATTTGTTTAAGGGCAGGGTCCCAAGTCCTGCCCTGTTATTTAACTCATAACTGGAGGGAAGAGACAGATTAATACCTTTCCCAAGGGTACCAGTGTGTAAGTGAATGCAAAGTGTTTGACTGGCATTCGAACTCGGCTCACTGATTTCTCTTTCTGAGCCGATATCCACTGCATCACAGCGCACATCCGTCAATAAACACTTGCAGCACCTGGTACTCCCAAGCAGTCACCCATCTAAGTACTTACCAGGCTCAACATTGCTTAACTTCGGTGATCATGCGAGAACTGGTGTATTCAACGTGACATGACTGTAAGCTAATTTTAAACATAATCGACTCCCCATAATTTACTGCAGATTATGAGGTTGAAAGAATAGAAAACTGTTTCATATGTATAAATAAATGAAAATTTATTTATTGAACAGCATAACATCCAATTTGTAGGAAGTGAAATTATTAACTGTGAAATGTTCTAAGAGAAAGTGTAGTGAGTAGTTTACAGAATTAAAAGTTCATTTGTTGAAGTGAAATTTAATTTGTGCAGATAAAGATACAAGTTCATGTTTTCGATGTGATGTATCAACAGGGTAGTAATACTGTCTTGTTCCTCTCTTTCTGTTGTGAATGGTGAGGAGGAAGGAGGAGAAATAAAGAAAGCAGCATGAGAGAGAAAGTAAGAGGGTTCAAAATATAGGTTGCTGGAGGCGGTCTGATTATTTTCTTGCTACATTATCTTGGGTTGGGCGCATTCTGCTTTCTTCTCTCTCTCTCTCTGACCGACCAGCCAAAAAACATGAAATATGCAGCCAACTCAGATCAGGTGGTCAGCTCAAATGTACACTCTGCTTTTGGGCAGAAAGAAACAAAGTTCAATTTATTGTTTTATGTAAATTACTCTCTTTTCCTTGGTTAGAAAATAATTGACACTTGTTCGTGAAATTTTCCTTGATCTTTCCTCAGCAGAAGGCACTCTATATGTCAAAAATAGATTTTCACATTGGCTTGTGAATTTGCAAACAGTGAAGAAAAGAAAGTTATTTTTATTTTGTATTCACCACATACCCATGTCATGGGGGAACCAAGGTATGGGAAAAGTAAATCAACCATTATTTTTATGCACATGACCTCTTGGGTATAAAGGTTTGAATAGAAAGTGATATTTAAACTTGTTTACAAATGGAACTTTGTGTGTGTGGCCGTTACATATAGGCTGAACCGATTTTCTTGAAAATTTACACAGTTGTACTATAAGCGTCTGTGAGTGTTCTTAGCTAGGTTTTGTGTCAAGGTACCCCCGATAAATATCGAAAATTGATAATTGAAAAAAATCGGGTAATAGAAGGAGTGGTCCGATTTTAATCAAATCTGATACACTCATAGACAAAGACATAAGAAACAATATTCAGAAGTTTCAAGGTTGCAGTTCTTACAATAGTGCAGAAAATTTATAATATATATATATATAAAAGGCAAGATGTTTGTGTGTGTGTCTGTTTATCTGCCTGTATGTCTGTATTTTTTCACCCCTTTTATTTTAGATTTTGCCTCGGGTTTGGCTCTAAGTAGATATAATTGTAGTTCTTAGTCTCAGCCATGAAACCATTTACTCAGAGGAGTTATCTAGCCTTCAAAATTCAGTTTACGATGAAAAAACTTATTTGATATCGATACCAGGAAATCAAAATTTTACTTACATCCGTTCATTTTTCTTTCAGTCTATGGTTTCGCTTTAACTGGAAACAACTATTGCTTTTTAGTCTTTCGTGCCAACGTCCAAAGAGTCTGAGCTCCAGGACCATGGATTAGTTTTAAAGCTTTCATTACACCCGAACAATGTCAGGCTAGTTTTTTAAAAAAAAATGAAAGTAAACTTCTTCCATATTTTAAATGACTTACTTTCATTATGGCTATTTTTCTTTGTTCTCTTTTCTTTTCTTCTTCTTTACGAGCAATGACTAAGGCAACCCTTCGTTCATCTTCCTGTAAAATATTATTTATTAAAAGTAAGGAAGACTAATATTTATATTTCATCATTAAAACATAGAAGTAAAAATATTTAAAAACATTTTCACAATAAACCAGGGTGACACAGAAATGGTTGGTGAAAAAATTCTTAAAAAAAATAAATTCAATTTACAAGAACTTTATTACGACAGTTTGTGAGTAAAAAAAGGCAAAATTAATTGGAAAAATAATAAATCTAATTCTTTCATTTTTCTTAGCATCTTTTCAGGTAAAATGAACACAGTATTGTGTATCTATTTAACCTAGATACAACCTGGTATCAGTTTAAACCTTGTGTCAAACACGTCTGTCTGAAGTCACCACAATTTAAATATCAGAAGGTTGAAGGTTGAAATGTGAAATTTTTTTTTTTTTAATCATATTAACCCCAAGCAAGGCAATAATGCCACTGATATGCAGGGGGCTACATAAGAGTGAGAAGATTGGAAAAGAGAAAACTGGAAACCGCATCCTAAACAGGAAACAAGAGATGAGTCTCTTCACCTGTTCAATAGATGTGGGTGGAGTGTGAACCGGGCGATAGTTTAGTCTATCTACTCCAATTGAGTCTATCTACTAAAATATTTTGTGTGTATATTAAAGCAAAGATTTATTTACAGAATGACAAAAGTGTAAGATGGAAAGTATAAGTGAAATTTTGTTATCTGAACAAGATAATATATTTGTGAAAAGATAATATTCATGCTGTTTTGTAGTAAAAATTGTTCTGAGGGAAATGTAGGTATTAAAATATCCTGCAGAAGTTTAGAGTTCATGTTTGCTGAGCATGATTGTAAAAGCTTTGTTTTTTAGTCTTTTTAGTAGGTTGAGAGAAAGAGAAAGCAAAAACAAATAAAGGAGTGGTCCTTAACACATGTGTCCATTTGGCTGTGTGCTGTCCTCTTTAGCAGTGTGGTGTGAAAATGAAGAAGAGTGAGGGTGAATAAAAAAATGAGAAAAAGAAGACTCATCATATTTCTTTTATTAACTGAAATAGAAAAAACAAGTAGGCATATTTTTTGTCACTGGTGGCAGTATAATTGTTAATACATGACCTTGTATAAGTGAGAAATGTCATCATCTTTTTGCAGGCAGTAAAAGAAGAGAGTGACCAACAAACACAAAGAAGTATTTTTACATAAATGAGATTGCTAGAACCTAAGGCAAATTGGCATGGTGGAGGAAGCATTCCAGAAGTTGAGTAAAGTATTAAGAAACAGGACAATTTCACTAGAATCAAAGAAGAGAGTACTGGATTGCTATGTGATGTCAGTTCTTCAATATAGAAGTGAATGCTGTTTTTCCTTCATCTTTGATGAAGGAAAAATGAAGGAAAAACTTGAAGCAACTGAAATGTGGTTCTACCAAAGGATGTTGCGAATATCATGGATCGAGCATGTGAGCAATGATGAGGTTTTGGAAATGATGGAAACGAAAAGGAAATTAATACTGAGCATCAGGAAGAGACAGCTGAATCTCCTGGGACATGCAATAAGGAAAAGGGCTTGGAGAACCTGTTACTAACAGGCCAGATAGAGGGTAAAAGAGACAGGGGAAAGCAGCAGATAACATATTTGAAGAACCTAATCAGGTGGATGATGGGCCGAGGGTTGCATGTTGTGACAGGAGAAGGCATGCTAAGAGCCATCAGGGATAGGGAGACGTGGAGAGCTACGATCACCTACGTCCTGAAAGAAGAAGAAGAAATTGCTAGAAAAATTGTAATTGCATCAGTAGGCAAAAAAAACAACAACAAAAAAAACAGAGCAATAAAATTGGAATAAAAGTAAAAATGAAAATATTTATGCAAAATAAAGATCAAATGAATTTATTTACATTTTTATAAATCAGGATCTGGCAATTACTGTATGTGTTTTGAAGACACAATGGGTAATGGTTGATTTCATAAAGTGTGTATATTGCATGGGTATGAGGAAGATAACTGTCAATGTAATTGCTTTCAAATAGTTTGGGAGGCAGCATCTTGGTGATGAGGGATGCAAGGTCTGTAGCAGGCTAAACATGTGATCCACAGTAAATAAAAAATCCCCAGTTTTTGTAGCCTTTTGAGTGATCCAAGACTTGAGGTAAATATCTTTCTACGAGGATCATTCAATAAATAAGGTGAATTTTTTGGTATAAAGACTTCTAATACGGATAGAAGCCTATTTTTTTTTTCTTTACTTCTTTTTCAAAGGGATTTAATTTTTTTTGAAGATTGAAAAAAAAAAACTTTGAGAGTTTTGGAGATTAACAAAGATGGCGGCCAAGAAGCATGCTCCAGGATGAACAGAGGTCAGTTATCAAGATTTTGGTTGCTGAAGGGTGCAAACCAGTTAAAATTCATAGGAGAATGTCAACTGTGTATGGTGCCACATGTTTCAGCCAAAAATGTCTACAAGTGGGCTAAATTGTTTAAAGAAGTTTGAAAGTGGTAATGAAGTCAAAAGTGCTGTGAGCGATTAGCTAAGACATCAGTCCAAAGATTTTTACGCTGAGGGAATACGGAAGCTTGGGCACAGATGGGAAAAGTGTGTGGCACTGCTGGGAGACTATGTTAAAAAAAAAAAAGTAAGCTTCTATCTGTATTAGAAAAATTCACCTTATTTACTGAATGACCCTCGTATCTCGTTTTTCTTCAGTTAAGTCTTTTTTTAATCCGCATGGCATGTTTTCTACTACATCCAAATTTGAAATCAGGTGATTTGTAAATTTTTTTATGACCCTGAATGAATGTTCACTCTATTTGCCAGGATCTTTTACACAAAAGATTTTGTGAACGCAAACTAAACCTTTTATTAACTTTTATATATCCACATATTTTTTTTTCTTTTTATAATCATATCACCCCAAGCAAGGCATTTTACTGCCACTGTTTTGCTGGGGTTTACATAGGAGGCAAGTTATGAGAAAGAGTGACAGGTTATAGGGGGTATCAGAAAGTGGGTAAGAAAGGATGAGAATACTGATGAGAGTGGAGTGGACGGAGAAAGGAGCATGAGAGAGAGGATGCAGGTTAGTGAGATAAGAGATGACTATTGACTTTACATTTAAATTCTTGGAGATTGTAGCTGTCGGAAAAGCAAGTAAATGGAAAAGAATTCCACAGGTGGGAAGTGCGAGAAAAGAAGCTGATGGAGTAGAATTTGCATTTACATTTTATTGGTTTCACAGTAAAAGGGTGGGACCTACTTGCCAATCTTGCAGCTCGAGTAAATTTCTATATTATTTATGGCTTCTACAGTCCTACCTTTTCATATATCCATTTCTATTAATGGTGCTTTTCATTGGAAAATTTGGCTTGTGGCCATATCATGACAAAATGACAGTTCTTGTATGATCAGTTAAGCTAAGCAATGTCAAGCCTGGTCAATACCTAGATGGGTGACAACTTTGGAATACCGGGTGATATAATGGATAATGGCTCAGTTCACATTCCTCCCTCATCTTTTGAACAGGAGTAGAGGCTTATCTCTTGTTTCCTTCTAAATTTTCTCCATTCTTTTTTGCTCCCAGTAGCCCCTTGTGTCTTAGTGTCATTATTACCTTTCTTGGTTTGAGTTGATTAAAACAAAAATCTAAAAGAATGAAAAATGGAGGAGAGTTGAATTCATTATGTGTAAATAACCATGAAAAAAGTATGAAACCACCTCTACTCCCCTCCTATGGGTTAATTAGTAAGACTTGTATCAATAAATTGTTATCTCCAAAACAGTCTCACAATCTATTTTCTGTCTTTAAATAAAACCTGCAAAAGGTTGATTAGTCATAAAAATCAATCAATCACAGGAAAATTCTTCTGTTTTGGAGGGAATAACTATATTATTTTTCAAGAATTTTCACCTGGCACTTGCAAAAGACAATTCCTAACACAAAATAGGTATGTTCAATTCAATCTTTTGAGTTAAGGTAATTTTGGCTTGAAAGAACCTTACAAGATTGATTTATAGATTTGTTTTCAACAACTTATCAACTCTTCACAGGTTATTTAAAGCCAGAAAATATTTTTAGATTTGTAGGAAATATTTTTGGGGAGGAGATAATAATAGTTTTAAAACCATAGCTTGTTGGGGAAGAAGAGGTGGATTCATAACTTTCTCAAGGGTATTTGCATGCAAGTGACTATAATGAACCCAACTGGAATTGGAACTTGGCTTGATTATACTACCTACACATCCAAGTTTACATCATCTGGTATTCCCAACTGGTCACCTATCTAGGTAGGTGATCATACAGGAAGAGGTGTTTCAACATGAAGTGGCTGTTAGCCAGCCTTACAAGAGGAAACAAGAGTTTACTCACTGATACTCGGTGCATGTCAAGGAGTTTAAGTTGCTGCATGTGGTGTAAAAGGGTCTGCCTGTAATTTTGCGCAATTGTGATAGGATTGCCGTCCAAAGATACTTCTGACAAAGATGTTGAATCTGAGAGACAGAAGATGGACTCGAAACTAGAAAGTCAGAGATAAAAAAAGAAAAATATGCTTAGATTTAATCCTTTAGGATTCCACATACTAAAAACTTGTTCTGTAAATATTGGCTCTCAAAGCCTAACAGTTTACATGACTTCCTGTGTTATTTGCAATGATGTCATCATATATTATGGCAGAGTATGCATGGGGCAGGTTGAACAGTGAGAGCCAATATTTATGGGGCGGGTTGAATTTACAGATGCACAGTGCTAAGACAATTGGTTACCATTTGTCATGATGTCTGTTTGTCAAAGGGACAACTTGTGTTTGTTATAATTGATTGACACCTGTTGGATTGAACAATACTCTGATAGTTTTTGAATTATTTTTCTTTTTACAAATGATCATGTCCACTTTAACATGTATGAATTCAATTCCCAAATACTTATTCAAGAACCTGATCCATTAAACTGGCAGTCTGCAAACTCATCATTTCAGATTAAAAAAAAAACAGTTATAGATAAAGAAAACTGATATACAATTTATGATCATAATTGGTTACAACCAACAGGTCATGAATGGATCTGGTTGTAAGTCGGCCTGTAATTAATTTTGCAATCCTTCTTTAGGATTATTATTATAGAATTTTTACAGTTTCTTTACGTTTCATAACTTTTTTATTATCTCTTTCCACATTGTTTTGGATCTTACTTTAGTTTGTTAGGTTTAAGTCAAACACTGTATTCTACAGAACAGCTGCTGATACTTGGTTGTGGACCATTGATGTCGTTAGCTCGGGCAAGGCTGGGTGTAGCTGGTGGAGTTGTTTTTTTTTTTCAAATGGAGCATTGGTGGTCAGACATACGAATTAGCCAACATGGATGTAAAATCAAACAGTTGTAAGTCAACAATGACCAGTATGCACACACACACACACACACACATATATATATATACAGGTGGATATATATATATATATATATATATATATATATAAAAATTATGTACATGTTCTAAAATATAATTTATAATAAATTATATATATATATATATATATATATATATATATATATATACACACTACTGGCCATAATTATTAGACCACCCCAGTTTTTTTAAAAGAAATGATGTCTTTTATATTATTTTTAGTATTTCTCGCCAAATGAAAATAGAATGGTTCTTTTGTTATTATTATTACTTTGCAAAATTTTACAAGGCAAAGAAGCAAAGATAAACTCATCCAAATCACCCTAAATTTTCTTCATTCTCTCATTGATTAAACTGCAATATAGGTAATTATTAAATATCTATAAATTCATTTGATGCACATGTTATTGTGCAGTATTAACAAAAGAACCATTCTATTTTCATTTACAATTATTCATTTGGCAATAAATACTAAAAAACAGTATGAAATACATCATTTTTTCAAAACACTGGGGTGGCTTAATAATTATGGCCAGTAGTGTGTATATATATTAATTATCTAGTTCTTGATCATAATTAAATTAGATCAGTACTCAGTTGTATTAAAAAGTGTTCAATGCAATTATATTGTAGAACTTTTGAATATTTTTTATTTGTAAACAAGTTATTGCACAACCCGGGTTTCTACTATCTGGTGTCTTCAGACCATTTACAATAACTGATTTTATTTTTTTTTTTTAAGAACACTCACATAACTGGGATTTTTTAAGAATGTGCAATTTTCAAAATAAAAATAAATTTTAGGATCATACAACGATAGATGAAAACATTACAAGTTCTGATAATTTTGAAAATTGAGCATTCATAAAAAAAAATCCCTGTTACGTGAGCATTCTTAAAAAGGTAAAATCAGTTACTGTAAATTGCCTGAAAACATCAGATGGTAGAAACCTGGGTTAGAAAATAACTCATTTACAAATGAAAAACAAAAAAAATATATATATATATATATATCTTTTTTTTTTTCTAAACATATGCTGTTAAATATAAGAGTCAATGAATGTCTATTATGTTTAATCATATTATGTGTTGACATAAAAATAATAAACACAGTTCTCAAATTTGCAATGCGGTTTTATGACGTCACACCGCCTGATAGCGCGAAATGATCATGAGACATAACACGTTACATTGCATTTGACTACATGGTTTTGTTGTCATTTCGTGCTATTAGGCGGTGTGACGTCATAAAACCGCATTGCAAATTTGAGAACTGCGTTTATTATTTTTGGTAACTATTGCTGTTGCCAAGCAGAGTTTTATGTCAACATAAAATAAAATCGTCGGTGATGGTAGATGTTATTGTATTACAGTCTAAATAACCTCTCTGACGATGGCCCATGTGAGCCGAAAGCTTAGAAGCAAATTAATAAAAAATTATCCAAATTTTGGAGAATTTTTGTCTTTATTTTCACCTGAAATTAAAGCCCAAATACGACATTTAGAACGGCTCATGATTTAACATAATAGACATACATTGTCTCTTATATTTAACAGCATATGTTTAGAAAATTATTTATATCTTCGATACACTAAATATATATATATATATATATATATATATATTTAGTGTATCGAGGCAGTCTTTCTTTTCTTTTCTTTTTCCCTCCCTTCCTTCCTTTTTCTTTCTTATCTCCCACCTTTTTTCCATGTTGCTTAACCTTACATCAATTCAACACGGTCGTCTGTTAATTTTTAAGTTACAATTCTGTTTTTTTTTTTGTGAACCCTGACGATGTCAATTTTTTTCTTTTCTTGTTTATTTGTTTTTATTTTGTTTCTTTCTTTTTCTTTTTCAATTTCTTTGCAAATCTATTTAAAAAGGAAAATTAGACTGATTTTTCTCCAGTTTCTGAAAGGATTTTTCGGTTGCTGAGGTGATGTGTTATCCTCCGTGGGGATTTTCACATCGAAATGGTCATTCAACATCATTGAATTAATCCTTTTTTAATTTATATTTGCTCTGTAATATTTTATTACATGGAGCTCTCTTCTTGTATCATTTTTTAATATTAAAATAAAATTTTTAATATTAATTAGGATCGGGTTTTTGGAATTTACCTTCCTGCTTTTTTCACTTGGATTAAAGTATCTGAATTAAAATATATATATATATATATATATATATATATATATATACACACACACACACACACACAAGGTGGTTCAAAAGTAGATGGACAGTAAATGATAACATTTATTTTGAGAATATATATGCAATTATATTTACTAATACAATTATTACATTGACAATAATTAAATTTTTTGGCATACAAGAATATGAAAGCATTTAAATTTTATCACATATGCTCAAC
This sequence comes from Ascarosepion bandense, assembly GCA_037127315.1. NCBI lineage: Eukaryota > Metazoa > Mollusca > Cephalopoda > Sepiida > Sepiidae > Ascarosepion > Ascarosepion bandense. The sequence goes on from JBBBDQ010030506.1 coordinate 79,199, forward strand.
TTCTTATCCATTACAATTCATAGAGCTTTGAAGGTTACCGCTCACACTTCTACATGCATTTTTGCCCAAGTCTCTTTATATAATAATTTCTTGAAATGCATCTCTTATGTAATTTTCCAAAACATCAACACTTATTGGTTTTTGGCTGGAGTACTGCTGCCATTTATGGTCAGGTGCCCCTGCCGTTCTCCTCAGTGTTCTTGACAAGCTCCAAAGGAGAGTCTGTAATGTGATAATGTGACTCGTCTGCAGCCACTTTCCCATCGTCGAAATGTGGCCTCCCTCTGTCTCTTCTATAAATACTTTCATGGCTTCTGCTCGGATGAGCTTAAGTCACTGATGCCTCCTCAACAGGTGTTTACCCGTGCAACCAGACTGGCAACTGGGTCCCACCCATTCACAGTCAGGTTAGCCAAATGCAGACGACAATTCTACTCCTGCAGCTTCCTCTCTCGCACTTCCCGCCTGTGGAACTCACTCCCGTATTCTTGCTTTCCTGACGGCTACAACCTCCAGAAATTTAAAAGCAAAGTTAATACTCACCTACTAACCACTGGACTCTAGCTCTCTCCCCTCCCCTGTATAATCTTCACGTTCTCTCCGCCCATGTATCTGTCATTGCACCTGCTTTCTCAGCTTTCTATTGTTCCTTTCTAACTAGCTTGTACTCCTCACTCTTTTCTAATTAATCTTTCTACATTTATGTAACCCCCTGCACATCAGTGGCGTTTCTGCCTTGCTCGGGGTGAAATGATTAAAAAAAAAAAAAAAAAAAAATAAACATTGTCCTTTAGTACTCACCAAAAGAAAATCCATTAAGGTCGAATCAGGTAAATATGCTGGCCAGTTAATCAGTCCTCTTCAGCCAATCTGCTCTTGAATAATGTAGAGGGGCCCCATCTTATTGGAAATATAACCAGTAGACAAACCTATTCCACCTACTTTTAGACCACACTCTCACTCTCTCTCTCTCTATATATATATGTATTAGAATATATATTTTTTTCTTCATTTGTGAACAAGTTATTACGTGACCTAGGTTTCTATCATGAGATGTTTTTAGGCAATTTGATTTTACCATTTACCTTTTTTTTTAAGAGCGCTTGCATAACGATAATCTTTTTTTGAATGCACACATCATAGGGAATTTTTGAATGTGGGATTTTTAAAATTACAAGAAATTTTAACATTTTCATCCATGGTTGTATGAACCTAATAGGTACTTTTTCGTATGTTTACACTTAGCCATAAAATGACACTTATTATATTACACTTAGTCATAAAATGACTATATACACGTATATATATATATGTATATGTACACACACACATATATACATATTGTTGAATAAAGACAAAGCAAAACCTATCTTAGTTGACATATTTTGTCCTCTGAGGGACTTTATGTAGTGTAAGCACCTCAGAGGACAAAACACATCGACTAAGTTTTTCTTTTGTTTTTATTCATATTATCTTTTTACAGATATCTATCAACATTGTTTTTACATACACTACCGGCCATAATTATTAGGTGATCCCAGTGTTTTAAAAAATGATGCATTTCATACGATTTTTAGTATTTATTGCCAATTGGATAATTAATTGTAAATGAAAATAGAATGATTCTTTTGTTAATACTGCACAATATCATGCACATCAAATAACTGTTCTGGTGTCCAGTTTTTGTGCTCTCTTCCCCATGCTAGTCTCTTCTTCTTATTGGCTGACCAAAGCAAAGGCTTCCTCGCTGAATTGTAGAATTGTGCAAATTAATGATAACAAAAGAACCATTTTATTTTCATTTAGAATTATCCACTTGGCAATAAATACTAAAAATAGTATGAAATGCATCATTTAAAAAAAACAAACAAACTGGGGTAGCCTAATAATTATGGCCGGTAGTGTATATATATATATATATATATATATATATATATATATATATATATAACATCTACAGGATGCGATGGCTAAATTGTCGCTATTTGCCTTGTAACATTTTGCAAAGTAATAATAACAAAAGAACCATTCTATTTTCATTTAGAATTATCCACTGGGCAATCAATACTAAAAATAGTATGAAATACATTATTAAAAAAAAAAAAAAAAAAAAAAAAAAAACTGGGGTTGCCTAATAATTATGGCCGGTAGTGTATATATTCTTTTTCTATGTGCCCTGTCCCTATGGGATGTGGGTGATGGGAGCTTTTCTGCAATTTCCCATCCTTTGTTGATCTATTTATTATCCCTCCCTGTCCCTATCCCTGCTATCCTTTTACTCCAGATAGTTAATTAGGTTTCTCAATGTTAACCTCTGCCCATCTTGTCTTCAATCGTTTGTGTGGTAAATTCTACAAGCCAAATATAAATGTCCTTTTTCTACCCATTTTCTTTAAAACTTTTTCATTGATGGTATTCTCAGCATCCTTCTGCAGCACTACATTAAATATCTCAACACTTGAATCCTTTCTTTTATTTTTTTAACATACTATTTTGGCTGGTCTATTTTTCAGTCACATCAGGTAATGTAGACCATATCTAGAGAGAGAAAGTTCAGATATTTCACAAGGACTTCTGTTGTATTTGTCTATATTTCTGAGATGAGGTAGTATTTACAGTATTTACATTATTCGAACTATTGTCTATGTTGCCATTTATATGATGTTTTGGTCGTAGTATCCCACGGCCGTCTTCAGGTGCTAGGAATTTCGAACCAAACCCTTTATTACAATCACTGGGGTATATGAACCCCATTCCTTTGTGTAGTAATGCTTTGATTGAAAGTCATGAGTTATCTCCCTCTAACCCTGCAAGTTACTTGTTCACCACTGCTGTAGCCTGGTATTGAACTCACAACTCATTGGATTAAGTCACAGGAACTAACCAACGTCTATATCCACTGGGCCATGGAAATCGCTAGCACCTGATGAAGGCCGGGGCATACAATCGCCGAAATGTCATATAAATGGCAACATATATGAGACTTCTGTTGTCTTTGTCAGTGTGCACTTTTGAAGAGTGAGAACATTGAAGGAGCCAGTATATGTAGGCAACTGAGCCACATGCATACATTGGAAAAATCCAGATGTTAAAACTGGTTTTCTTCGCCTAATAAAGTATGTATTACATATGCAATACATGCATATTTTAGAATCATTTGGGTATTTAGCCGATGTACCTATTTCTACTGCTATGAATTGGTGTACTTGATATATTAATGACTACCAGGTTGTTTTTGTTTTTCCCCAAGGAAAAACAAAAGGAAATTTTCCTTTTTGCTCTTATAGAATATATGCCTGATGAGAACTGGAGAATTAGGACGTGCGTTGTGGTGTAATGTATATTGGCTCAGAATGAGAACTTGGAGAGCCGAGTTCAAATTCCAGTCAAATTCATTTTATTCACTTATGCACAAATACCATTGAAGTCTGGACGACAAAGTGAACCTCGCTGCCGCACTTGAAAGGGACCTCCAATCCGTAGTGACCTGAGGTAGGAAATGGTTGGTAAATTTCAATGCCTCCAAAACAAAGCTGTTATCAACTAACCACCATAGACAATTGCATCTACCTCCCATTAGCATGGGACAGGCTAGCCTCCCAGAGAGTAAAATACTACGCCTCCTTGGCCTTACACTCTCGGCGGACCTCAAATGGAATGACTACATTGAATCCATTGCCAAATCTGCTGCTATGAAAGTCGGCTCCCTGTGCAGGGCCCGGAAATTTTTCCCACCTGAAACTATTCTGCACATATACAAATCTACCATCCGCCCGTGTATTGAATATTGCTGCCATATCTGGTCGGGTGCCCCTGCTGCTCTCCTTGGGCTTCTTGACAAAATACAAAGGAGGATCTGTAACGTGGTTGATACTGACTTGGCAGACCGGCTGCAGCCGCTCTCACACCGGCGTGATGTAGCTTCCCTGTACCTCTTCTACAAGTACTTTCATGGCTTCTGCTCCGATGAGCTTAGATCACTGGTGCCGCCTAAGCACGAATTTACACGAGATACTAGATTAGCAACTAGGTCCCACCCTTTTACAGTTAAACAAATAAGATGTAACCGTAAATTCTACTCCAACAGCTTCTTTTCTCGCGCTTCCCGCCTGTGGAACTCCCTTCCACAAGTCTGCTTTCCCGACAGTTACAATCCCCAGGTGTTTAAATGTAGGGTCAATAGACACCTCCTATCACACTAACTCCCAACTATTCTCACAACACTCTCATCTACCCAACCCTCATTCTTGGTATCCTCACCCGCCTATCACCCACCCTCTGTTATTTCCTATATTTAATCAGCCTTTCTCCACTCTACGTAGCCCCCTGCACAGTAGTGGCAGTGACATGCCTTGCTCGGGGTGAAACGCTTATAAAAAAAAAAAAAAAAAAAAAAGAAAGGTATTAATCCATCTCTTTTCCCTCTAACTATGGGTTGAATAGCAGGACAGATTTAGTTCTACAGTTATTGTTGGCAGTCGATCAACCTTAGAGTGTAATGCCAATCTACAGTGGGAAAATCTTTGCCTAGTCGATTATGTCAAGAAGTTTGTCGATGATCAAGCAAAGTTTACATTTACATGCACAAATACTCTTGGGAAAGGTATTAGTCCATCTGTTCTTCCTCCAACTATGGGTTAAATAGCAGGACAGATTGGTTCTATAGCCTTGGTTGGCAACTAGTCTACCATAGAAAATAATGCAACCTACTGAGGGAAAAAAATCTTCTGACTAGTCAAGCAGGGATCAGATATGGCAATTAACCAACTGATTCACTTAATATGAAGTGCAATTATCTGAACAATATTTGAAATGTGATGGTTTGCTAATGCTAAACTCAACCTTATTTCAAATTTTTCCCTCGTGGAGAAGTAAATAATGCCATCATATGATCTGTACATATTTTAATGATGTTAACAGTAATAAAGTTGGTAAAATTCTCCCATATTAACAATCTCAAAGAAAAGAGGCTAAGTATTGTCTTACCTACTGATTTCATTGAAGCTGAGAAACAAACGCTGTAGTGAAGGCAAATTGTCAATATCACACTGAAAATGAAAAACAGAATTTATTGAAATAAATTTTAAATTATTATTATTAAACAAGAAACTTATTTTGTTAATAATAATGTGCTTCACATTTTCTCCAGACCACAGCTCAACTGGCATTGAGTTGGATCTGATTCAGTTAGTCAGTTAAGTACCATATGTGATACACGCTTTGGTGATCATATCTTAAAAGAGACATGACTGACTGGGCAGAAGATTATTCGACAGTAGGTTGCCATTACTTTCTGCGTTACCAACGAAGGCTATAGAATCCAATCTGTCCTGTTATTTGACTCATACCTAGAGGGAGAAAAGAGGTATTCTATTATTAAGTATTAATTAGTGGGGGATCAGTTTATTACTTCATAACAATTTAAAACCGACCCCCCACTTTATGACCATGATTCTAACTATTATATTTAGTCAGTCAGTTTTTCATATAGCGTTATAGTACATTAACCCTCCATTTTGGGGTAAATTTTCGTTTTAGGTGCCGACAGCTTTTCCCCCTTCAAATTTATCCAAAATAGCATTATTTCTGTGCAAATGTATATGCTGAACTCAAATCAACAATTAGTTATTGAAGAAACTTACCTTTTTTGTTTTGAAAGTCCATAAGAAAAAACGAACTATATCATTTTTTCTCTCCCATAACTCTCACGAAGGCATGTAATTAACTGTAGAATGACGTTCTACATAGGCAGCAATTTCGTCCTTTACTGAAACTTCCGGCAATGTACTTCCTGTTTTGAGAGTAATAAGCGTAGAAATACAATAGCACATTACTTTAATTACTGGAAGTAGTACGACATTGCCACCACCTGTAAATTTAATTACTGGAAGTATCAGTAAATGAAGAAAAATCGACCAAAAATCTGCCAAATTTCGTTCACATACACAGTACGTCATTCTGCAGTTAATTACATGACTTCGTGAGAGTTACGGGAGAGAAAAAGTGCAAGATATAGTTCATTTTTTTATGGACATTTAGACAAAAAAAGGTAAGTTTCTTCAATAACTAACAGTTGATTTGAGTTCAACATAAACATTTGCACAGAGATAATGCTATTTTGGATAAATTTGAAGGGGAAAAGCGACGGGACTTAAAACGAAAATTTACCCATTTTTGAATCACTCGCCGGTATGACATTACCACCACCTGTAAATTTGTTGATTATCAATTTTTTTTTTACTTTTTTCAGTGCAATCTTATCAATTAAACTCTAAACTTTCCAATTGACAAAAAGATTTGGGGGCTCCGTTTTTCATACAACCTTATAGTAAATCGATCATGTGCAATTAACTTTATTGCTTGCGCATATTCAACTACTGAATCCTTTGCAAAATTTTTGAATAAAGCTATTCTTGGAGTTTCCAAGGAAGATGTCATCGTAAGAACTAAAGAAAAATTGAAGAAAACAAAAAAACAACTTGTCTCAAAAAAACCAAAACAAAGTGACCCCAATGTGAGTGGTTCCAAAATGGAGGATCGATTTACTATAACTTTGTATGAGAAAGTGAGGCACCCCCCCCCCAAATTGTTTGAGTGGAATAGTAAAAATATTCCATTTTTAAAAAAAACAACAGGTAATTTGAGGCTAACCATAAGGTTTTTTGGCATCTTCATAAGAATGAATTTGCTGTTCAGTCAGGCAATGTGCCAATATTGAAACAAGTCATAATCGGATGGGGCAATGTTCGATGAAAACAGTGGGTGGGGTAGGACTTCTCGTTTAAGCGTTTCCAAGTACATTTTCACCCGTTTTGCAACATGTGACCTAGCATTGTCATGTTGCAAAAATCACTTTATTGTATCTCTGATCATTTAGCGGACATTGTTTTCTTCAATGCTCAGCTCAAACACATCAATTGTAGTTGGGAATGATCTTCTGCGAGGGTTTTTTGTCTGTTTGAAAAGCTCATAATAAACTACACCCAGCTGATCACTCCAAACACAGTGCAGAAGCTTCGAACCATGGATATTTGGCTTTGCCACAGTTGTTGATGCATGGTTAGGTTTACCCCATGATCTTCTATGCCTAGAGTTATTGTAGTGTATCCAATTTTCTTCACTGGCCATGAAACATTGTAAAAAAAAAAAAAAAAAAAAAAAAAAAAACCGAAAAAAAAACCTTTTTTTTCTGCCGTTGAAGCAGCTGCTCACATGTGACAAGATGCCGTTCAACCTCCCTCAGCTTCAACTCATATGCTACCCAATGCCCTTGCTTTTGACTCATTCCTAATGCTTCCAAACATTTTGAATCTGTTGCGTGATCAAATCAATGATTCTACAAGTTCATTTTGTGCCTGACATGAGTTTTCATGAAGTAATGACTCCAATTCTTTGTCTTCAAACTTTTTCGTTGTGCCAGAGTGTTCTTTATCTTCGACATCAAAATCATTATTTTTGAATTGTCTAAAACAATCTCTGCTTGTTGTTTTTGACAGAGCATGGTTGTTGTAGGTCGCAACAAGAATTCTGTGTGCTTCAGCTTCAAATTTTTTTTTAATAAAGTAGTGCAGTAAAATTCTCTGCAAATACACATTCTTCAGCACAAAATCCGACATGTTTAATGCTATGAAAAGTTGTTTACACTTCAGTGAAATGACATACACTGAATTTCAATCTTACTTATAGGAATTCCTTATAAATGCATAACCAACTGAAACTAGACGTATGCAGTTCTGGGAATTCCATCTGTTGGAAAACAGCAAGAACGTATTCAAGGGCCTAATAGAATTTCAACAGGGACTGCAAAAGATTCTAAATTTGTTAACATCTAAGAAAAAACAAATACCACAGTATGTATCCGATTCCTTCTGAGATTGAGTTCTGCTAAAGAGTCCATGCCTTCAAGGTTGTCCACATGACGAAGTTGGTTTCCTGCCAAATTGAGAACTCGTAGCTCACTCAAATGTGACAGATTTTGGATTTCATTAATCTGATCAAGAGAAAAAAAATCAAAGCCAAATTTTAGATTTATTTCCAATTTCCAATTAAAATGTTTAACAAATTAAGAAAATCTGCAAAGATTTAAATATGACCATCATCAATAATAATGTGTGTGTGTGTAAATATAAATATATATATATATATATATATATATATATATATATATATATATATATATACAAACATTATTTCGAAATAGGCAGCCCATTTTTATCTTAAACAGTGTAAAAATGGGACATCTTTTTCAAACTTGGGTATCTACTGAAATAATATGTGAAGTAATAAAACTGTGTAATTAAAAATAAATCCATTTTTTTAAAATTATATACACACACACACACACAATTACTAATACAACTTATGGCTAAGAGTCTTAGTTCTAAACAAAACAATAAGCTACAACCTAAAGTAGGAGTTTACTCCATCACCTGTAATAATTGTTACAAAGATTACATAGGAGAAACCTCAAGAAATCTAAATAAAAAATTACATGAACACAAAAGAGACATTTTACAAAATAATACATCAATTGTGTTGATTACCCATCATAATGTGACTGATCACAATCCTGACATCATGCTACCATGATTAAAGAAGAAAGTAGTTCACCATGAAAAATATCTAGAGACAAGGTCATCCATGGTAAATATTTACCCCAGGTCTTACAACATTTAACTATTCCTGGCAGATTTTCTAATATTCCAGTGTGAAATACTTACTTATAAAAGGGATGAAAAATAAAAGAAAAAGACCGTAAAGGAATTTGGCTAGACAAAATAAAAAAAGTTTTAAAATTTACCAGCACCCCTCAATCTCTGTGCATGTCCAGCAGTACCAACATAACAAATTTAGCTGAATTAAATTCTGAAGGACAAAACAGGTCACAAGTAAATTTTTTCCATGGTGTCATATAACTTCCCTATATATTTATATATATATATATATATTGGTTGTTTACTACTTAGTTTTTGGTCATAATAGGGTTAGACAGTACACATTTGTATTGAAAAGTGTTCAATACAATTATATTGTAGAACTTTTGAATATTTTCCATTTTCATCCATGGTTGTATGTCCACCATTGTAAGGCTTAGGGTGGTGGACAAATATGTAGACTGTGCCAAGAAGAAAAATTAAAAATTATGATATTTCCAAATAAAAACGAACTGTTAAATGAAAGAACAGAAATTATGACTAAATGCATCCACAATAAGAAATACCTCTTAGGTTCATACAACCATGGATGAAAACATCATAAGTCCTTCTAATTTAAACATTGCATGTTTATAAATTCCCTGCCACGTGAGCATTCAAATAAAACACCATTACAAGAGTGTTCTTAAAAAGAAAAATGGTAAAATCAGTTATTAAAAATCACCTGAAGACACCACTCATGGTAGAAACCTGGGTAGCAAAATAACTTGTTTAAAAATGGAAAATATATATATGTATATATATATATATATATTTATATATAAGAAAAATGAAAGTATATATATAAGAAAAATGAAAGTTGCTTTGGGCAGGTGGAGCTTGTCAGCCTGGGAAGGCAGTTCATTTAGGGGAAGGAAAACCCTCATTTCAAAACTTTGCTGCCTTGTGGCCATATCCAGCCATGGAAAAGGCTTCAGGAGTAAACCTCAAGGTAAAATCAGGAGTCGGAGTCCCTAAGGCAGTTCGCTGTTGTATTCAACTAGTTCTGACAACTTCTGCGACAACATTGGTCCCAAATTGTAACGGCCCTTTTGTTCCTTTGGTCTAATCAGTGACGTGGAGAGGTGGAATGTGATACATTGGCAACAGCCTGTCCTCCATATAACATTGCCCAGGCTTGCATCCAACAATACTGCACCAAAATGCTGAACCTGGAGAGGATACTCCAGCTTTGGCCTTTGGCATTGACACAACACTGAGGAACAACAGTTACTGGTTATAAGCTACCATTTGATTGGCATAGAGCATCAGCACCAGGGGTCATTCTCGTTGATTGGAGAGATTCTTCAATCTTACTGGACAGCTACTGCCACTTCAAGCTGGGCAGCCCCCAGCCAGTAAGGCGTTGTCTCACCATGGTATGCCTTCTGCATTGGGTGCATGGAGATTAGGAGACATCCAATAAGTAACATTTGCACCAGGCAACAAGAAATCTCAAAGGAAACCAGCTCTAAAACTCGACTGTTAGAATGTCCGAACTATATTGACTGGCTTATCTGAAAACCTCCAGGATATCAGTGACTCCAGGAAAACTGCAGTTATCAATGATGAGCTCAAGAGGTTTCATGTGGACATTACTACACTGCAGGAAACACGTCTGGTAGACACTGGATCATTGAAGAAGAGGGACTACACGTTCTTCTGGCAGGGAAAGAGACCAAACAAACCTTGCAAACAAGGTGTGGTCTTTGCAGTTAGGAACAGCCTCCTGAATATGGTTGAACCAGGTAGTAACAGTTCTGAGCAACTTCTCACTCTCCGCATCAACATAATAGCAGGTCCTGTTACTCTTGTCCGTGTGTATATCCTGATACTCTCTGCCACACCAGACTCCAAGAATGAGTTCTACGACAAACTCGCAGCCTTCATCAGCTACCTCCCAAACAAGGAAGAGCTTGTTCTTCAGAGTAACTTCAATGCCAGAGTGGGTGCTGATCGCAACTCGTGGCCCTCATGCCTTGGACAGTTTGGTGTTGGCAAGATGAACAACAATGGCCAGAGACTACTCTAGCTATGCACATACCACAACCTGTGCATAACCAACTCCTTCTTCAAGACCAAGCCCCAGCACAAGGTCTCTTGGTGACATGCATGCTCAGGGTAGTGGCACCAGTTGGATTTAATCCTTGTCAGACGAAAGACCATTAAGAACATTCTTCATCCTCGCTCTTATCACAGCACGGACACTGACACAAACCACTCCCTAGTGTGCTGCAAGATCAAGCTCCAGTCGAAGAGGTTACATCATGGCAAGAAGCAAGGGAATCCTTACATTGATGTCAAAAAGATTAGACAACTAAACCTTGTGGAGCAATTTGCTGAGAGATTTGAGAGTGAACTGAAAATACCACAAATCAGGGAGACTGCCACAGAGAAGTGGGCTACTTTATGGGGCACCATACACCACACTGCCTTGACCACCTTTGGAAGAAAGACCTCTAAGTCACATGACTAATTTGAGTCAAAGTCCACTGAGATGAGTCCTGTCATTAAAGCCAAGTGTGCCGCTCTAGCAGAGTACAAGCTGTCACCCAACAATAGAAACCTTCAGATCATTCGGGTTGCCAGGAGCAAAGCTCAGCTGACTGCCAGATGCTGTGCCAACAAGTACTGGACAGAGCTCAGTGAAAAAATTCAGGCAGCAGCAATAACAGGGAATATCAGAGGAATGTATGATGGTATCAAGACAGTAATGGGACCAGTGCAGAAGAAGACAGCTCCCCTCAAATCCACCCCTGGGGTAGTCATCACAGACAAAAGACAACAGAAGGAAAGATGGGTGGGACACTATTCCAACCTCTACTCTCAACAGAATGTTGTGATGACTGCAGCCCTTGATGCCACTGAGTGCTTACCTGTTGTGGAAGAGTTCGACACTGACTAAATGATAAAGGAACTCGGTGAGGCCATCAACAGCTTGACCACAGGGAAAGCTCCAGGCAGTGATGGAATTCTTATCAAGCACTGCAAGACTGTCCTACTGCTTTCTTTGCATGAAGTCCTCTGGCAGTGCTGGAAAGAAAGGGCTGTACCACAGGACATGAGGGATGCAATGATCATCACTCTCTACAAGAACAAAGGCAAGCGAAGCAACAGCAACAATTACAGAGGCATCTCTCTACTCTGTGTCCTGGGCAAAATCTTTGTTCGGGTGATCTTGTTCCATCTACAGAAACTTGCTGAACAGAGATACTGTGCGGCTTTCGATCAGAATGATCAACAGTAGACATGATCTCCTCCCTTGTACATCGCTTTCATCAATCTGACCAAGGTATTCAACCTTGTTAGTAGGGAGGGCCTCTTCAGAATCCTGTCCAAGATTGGCTGCCTACCCACGCTGCAGAGCTTGATTGAGACCTTCAATAACAATACACAGGGTACTGTGCAGTCCAACGACAACACCTCAGACTCCTTCAACATCTACAGTGGGGTCAAACTCTCTTTTAAAAATTGGGTCAATGTGTTGTGCCAGAAAGTTTTTCTTGTCAGAATCCATTTTACACATTTATAAATCTACCATCCAATGAATACTGTTGCAATATCTGGTCTGTTGCTCCTGCTATTCCTCAAGGTTCTTGACAAAATCCAAAGAAGGATCTGCAATGTAATCAGTCCTGACTTGGCATCTCAACTTCAGTCACCTTATCCCTGAGATAATGAGACTATAGTGGGTTGCTTATCTATTATTTTCTTATTGTAGTGGAGTCCATTCTAGTGAAGGGTAGTTGTATATTGTTGCAGGTTAACAGAATTTGGCCTTGTGATAGATAGCCCACTATAAGTCATAAAATGATTATAAAATCAAGAAAAGCAAATTGAGTCGAAAATAACATTTATATATACACATGTCAATTAATGTTTTACAATTAAAGCAATACTTGAATATAGGTCCAACGGAGGTTAAACGTTCATGGCAAATATAATGAGATGAAAGAGATAAAATGCTTAGGAATGTGAGGTGCAGAGGTATGTGAGGAATGTCTTTGAAGTAGTCACTCCTTAGGTCAGTAAATACTGTTTGAGACAGGGAGAAGGAAAGAGGCCAGCGTAGTAACTGCTCGACTTAAGTCAAGGGGATATTAATTACACTCTTCTCCTCTCGTCTACCCGTCTGCTAGGGTCTTGTCTGTATCCGCTTTTTTATAGCTGCTCTTGGATCAAAAGCAGCTCGTTTGGAATTTCATACTTGTATTTGATTCTGGGCTTCCCATTGGCTGGTAAATAAAATTCGTGTAGGCTCACGAAATGGAAATTTGATTAATTTTTATTTTTCAACTGGAACATCTGCGCAAATACACCTGTGCAGAGATGATTTTTGTTCATTTGCTTTCTGGTCGTTATAGAGCAAACATCTGGTCCCTCACTTTTGCTCGGTCGATATCACCACAAGACTTCCCTCTGCCTTTTCTGCAAATATTTTTATGGCAACCGCTCTGACGAGCTTCTTTCTCAGGTGTCCTGACCATATGAATTTATGCATGCTATTAGATTTTCATCCAGGTCTCAAACTTTTACCATTGAAATAGTTACACGTAACCGTCACTTCTACTCCATCAGCTTCTTTTCTCACACTTCCCACCTGTGGAAATCCCTTCCATTAACTTGCTTCCCTAGCAGCTACAATCTCTGAAAGTATAAATGCAATGTCAATTCCCATCTTGTATCTCTTTGAATCTCATCCATCTCTTGTCCTTTCTTTGATACTCCCTGTACCTTGTTTTTTCTCTCACTGTAACCCCCTTTGCACCACTGGCAGTCCTGCCTTGCTTGGGGTGAAATAATTAAAAAAAGATAAATAAATAAAATACTAGAAATAAATGACTATAAAGATGCTAACAACTATCTCATTATTTTAGTTTTGAACAGATCTAAACTTATTTATAAATGGAACTTTGTGTGTGTGTGTGTGTGTGTGTGTGTGTGTGTATCCATTACCTATAGACTCCGAAACGGCTGAACTGATTTTCTTGAAAATTTACACAGTTGTACTATAAGCGTCTGCGAGTGTTCTTAGCTAGGTTTTGTGTCGAGGTACTCCCAATAAATATTGAAAATCGATAATCGAAAAAAATCTGGGAAAGCAACGGAAATCAGGGGAAAGCAACGGAAAACATATTTGAAGGACCTAACCAGGTGGATGATGGGACGAGGATTGCACGGTGTAACAGGAGAAGGCGTGCTCAGAGCCACCAGGGATATGAAAACGTGGAAAGCCATGTTCTCCTATGTCCTGAAGGGACAGGGCACATAGAAGAGGAAGAAAGTTAAGCTGAAAGTAAATAAGTTTTAGAAAACCTGGTTATTACAAAATGTTTGCAATAAAAACAATAACACCTGTTTACCTGATTGTTGTGGAGGTCAAGTACGTCAAGTTTTAATAAAGAATCCAAGTTTTGAATCTTCTTGATTCTACAAAAACAAGGCAAAAATTCAAAGTTAATGAGAAGAAGAGATGTCATTTTAGTGCATGGTAATTCTTAGATGCAGTTTGCCAAAATGATATTATTATTAAAGATTGAAGCTGTTGAAGATTTTATCACATGTTTCCCAATCACCCAGATTTTATCACGTTTCCCAATCACCCAGATTTTATCACGTTTCCCAATCACCCAGATTTTATCACATGTTTCCCAATCACCCAGATTTTATCACGTTTCCCAATCACCCAGATTTTATCACGTTTCCCAATCACCCAGATTTTATCACGTTTCCCAATCACCCAGATTTTATCACATGTTTCCCAATCAACCAGATTTTATCACATGTTTCCCAATCACCCAGATTTTATCACATGTTTCCCAATCACCCAGATTTTATCACGTTTCCCAATCACCCAGATTTTATCACATGTTTCCCAATCACCCAGATTTTATCACATGTTTCCCAATCACCCAGATTTTATCACATGTTTTCCAATCACCCAGATTTTATCACGTTTCCCAATCACCCAGATTTTATCACGTTTCCCAATCACCCAGATTTTATCACGTTTCCCAATCACCCAGATTTTATCACATGTTTCCCAATCACCCAGATTTTATCACATGTTTCCCAATCACCCAGATTTTATCACATGTTTCCCAATCACCCAGATTTTATCACGTTTCCCAATCACCCAGATTTTATCACATGTTTCCCAATCACCCAGATTTTATCACATGTTTCCCAATCACCCAGATTCACATTAAAAAAAATACTCTCACACTGTATTTATATACTTTGTCTCTTCATGGCTTTCTAATTTCATTTCTTTTGTTAAGTTAAAGAATCCAACAAGTAAATGAAACTCGTGCAATCAAACTGGCAACAAGGTCCTACCCATTTATAGTTAGATCAACCAAATGCAGCTGTCAATTCTACTCCAACAGCTTCTTTTCTCTCACTTCCCACCTGTGGAACTCCATTCCGTATACTTGCTTTCCTGACAGCTACAACCTCCAGGAATTGAAATGCAATGTCAATACCCATTTCTTATTTGCTTGACTCCAGTTATTTCTACATCACTGTTGTCTTGGTCTTTTACTTTCTCTCTACCTTAGCAACTGTCTTTACACCTGTGTTTCCATCCTTCTCTTGCCTTTTCTCTGACACCCCCTGTAACTGGTCTGTCTTTCTCTTCACTCTTCTCTTGTCTAAACTTTTACTCTTACGTAGCCCCCCTGTGCATCTGTGGCGATTAAAAAAAAAAAACTTAAAAAAAAAAACAAGCAAATTAAAACGCAAATGTAGTTTGGAGGCAGAAGATTAAAGTATCGTCTCACCCGCCTCTTTCTTAACATTGGTCTTAATGGGAACATAAATTTTTGTGTTATTGTTTATCTCCTCCACTATGCTGTTTTCCATCTTTATTTGACCTCTTTCTCCACTTTTCTGCATGGATGCTAACAACCATATAAAGGGACCTCCTTGTCTTACCTCCTTTTTTTTTTTTTTTATGGTCACCACTTTTATGCACAATCCGTCACTGCCTGCTGAGTGTGGTTTAATACCCAGCCCTATACCTTCTTGGATTCACTGTTTCTCAGTTTTCAACAACTAAGTTTTCTTTGTTTTTTTCCTTCAAGTTACACCAAACCAAATAAACGAACAAGAAGAAATGTAAATATTCCTGAAAATATATTCATAGATAACTTGAATATCAGTCAGTTAAGTGCCATACATGATACACACATTGGGCAATCATGTCTTGAAAGAGACATGACTGACTGGGCAGAAGATTATACCACAGTAGTTTGCCATTGCTTTCTGCAGTAGACTGATTGCTAGACAAGGCTATAAAACCCAGTCTGTCCTGTTATTTGACTCAGAGCCAGAGGGAGAATAGATGTATTATATTATTACGTAATAATTAGTTGGGGATCAGTTTATCACTTCATAACAATAGAAAACAGATCCCTCTTCGAACATTCAGTCAATTAAGTGCCGTACATGATATACGCTTTGGGCGATCATGTCTCGAAAGAGACATGACTGACTGGGCAGTAGATTATCTCGCAGTAGGTTGCCATTGCTTTCTGTAGTAGACTGGTTGCCAGCCAAGGCTATAAAACCCAATCTGCTGTTATTTAACCCATAAGAGGAGGGAGGAGATGAATTAATACCTTTCCCAAGGGTATTTGTGCGAAAGAGAATGCAAGGAATTCAATTGGAATTCGAACTTGGCATCCCGATTTGTTGTCCAGAGTTGATATCTCCTGCACCACAATGCACATCCAACTTTAATATAAGTTAACTTACATTCCACCCACGTCTAAGCCCAAGTTAAGAGGCTCATCCCTTGTTCCCTGTTTAGGATGTGGTTTCCGACTTTCTCTTTTCCAAGCACATCAGTGGCGTTACCGCCTTGCTCAGGGTGATACGATTAAAAAAAATAAAAAATAAAAATAAAAAAAATATTAACAAATGTACTTGTTACTGAGGTCGTTTTAAATAATTTCTTTTTGAAGATTTGTGGTGATACCGAGTAAGCAAAGGACCGGTCATTTGCTTTCGGTTTGAAATTCCTAGCACCTGAAGAAAGCCAGTGCGTAGAATGGCCAAAAAGTTGTATAAATGGCAATAAAGATGAGGACAATAGTTCAAATAACATAAATACTGTAAGAAGTACAGTATATTTAGAATGTACATGTTGTCACTCAACCTAGTTGGGCCAATTTAAACAATTTAATATATAAAGAAGATTACAATTTACTTATTTACCCGTGAAATGGCCTTGCTATTTTACTCTGTGCAGTGCTTGGGATACTTTGTTTACTTACTTGTTTTTACCGAGCATGAGCACTCGTAGGGATTTCAGACTACTAATTCCTTGAATTTCCTCAATTTGGTTGTCATAAAGATCAAGAAAAATGAGTTTCTTTAAGTAGCCAACATGTTGTATCTTTTGGATGAGATTATGTTGATAATTTAACAAGCGCAACTGTTCCTCTCCCTCCAGGATGGGACACACAGTTAGGCGACGCCTATTATAAAAAAAACAGTAATAAATTTAATATTGTCATATACAGAATATCAAATTGAATTATCTCAGAAGTAAAACTGACGTATAGATTTATTTTTTATATCATTAATAATTTACTAATATAGACGATGGAAGTTTTCATAAATGATCTGCCTAAGAGTATACTTCGACCATTTGTGAACATCTATGCTGACCAGAGCTTGACAGCTGATCTCTCTTCTAACCTAGTTCTAACAGCTTAGTGGTGGTGGTGGTGGTGGGGGTGTTATTGTTGGTGCGGAGGAAACTGGCAGGTCATATTCAGCACCTTGAAAACCAGACTAGTGACATTTCATCATCCTCAACCAGATCCAGAAGTTTCACCAATCACAATGAACAGGTGTTTCTTGAAGGAAGCCCAAGGCATTGTTTGCTTCTTCTTTTTCTTTTTCTTCTATATGCCGTGTCCTTTCAGGATGTAGGCGATCATGGCTTTCCCTGGTGGCTCTTAGCACGCCTTCTTCTTCACACCATGCGACCTCCATTCTGTCATCCACTAGCTCAAGCCCATAAATCTAGAATATAAATGTATAGAAACTAGCATGGCTACGAAATGAGGGATCAGTTTATATATAGATTATAATATAGAATTGATCCTCCATTTTATATTTAGATTGTAATTTCTTATAAACAGTTGGCATATATATTCTTCTTCTATGTGGCCTGTCCTTTCAGGACGTAGGCGATCATGGCTTTCCTCGTCTCCCTATCCCTGGTGGCTCTTGGCACACCTTCTCCTGTTACACCATGCAATCCTCATTCCATCATCTAACTGATTAGGTCCTTCAAATATGTTATCCACTGCTTTCCCCTGTCTCTTTTACCCTCTATCTGGCCTGTCAGTATCAGGTTCTTCAAGCCCTCTTTCCTCATTGAATGCCCCAGAAACTTCAGCTGTCTCTTCCTGATGCTCAGTATTAATTTCCTTTTCATTTCCATCATTTCCAAAACCTCATCATTGCTCACATTCTTGATCCATGATATTCGCAGCATCCTTTTGTAGAACCACATTTCAGTTGCTTCAAGTTTTTCCTTCATCTTTGATGATATTGTCAAGCATTCACTACCATATTGAAGAACTGACATCACATAGCAATCCAGTACTTTCTTCTTTATTTCTAGCGAAATTGTCCTGTTTCTTAATACTTTACTTAACTTCTGGAATGCTTCCTTCGCCATGCCAATTCTCCTTCAGATCTCTGTATTGGACTTTTCGTTTTCTGTTATAACACTTCCCAGGTATTTAAATTTTTGTACCTGCTTGATTTTAGTATCTCCCACCTGTATTTGGCATATTGGGTTGCCCGTTTTACTGATGACCACACATTCGGTTTTCTTACACTTTATTTGTAGTCCTTTCTTGTCACTCTCTTCAGCTACCTTCTGTAGGAGGTCTTGTAGTTTCCTTTCTGTGTCTGCTATCAGCACTGTATCATCTGCGTACCTTATGTTGTTTAAATTGTGGCTTCCGGTGACAAATCCAGGCATAGCTTCTAGGGTCCTCAAAATATTCTCGCTGTACAAGTTAAATAGACCCGGTGAAAAGAAGCATCTTTGTCTTACGCCACTTTCTGTCTTTGTATATCTGCTGAATTTGTTACCTGTTCGTATGCAGGCAGTTTGCTGCCAGTAAAGATTCTTGATTACTCTTAAGTCTTTCTCAAATATGTCAAGGCTGCTGAGCATCTCCAATTCTTTGTGGCATATTTTTTCAAACACCTTTACATGATCAATAAAGCACAGGTATAAGCCCTTCTTCATTTGTAAAGCCCTTTATGAAAGCATCCAAATCATAAATATCTGGGACTAAAATCAACCCAGGATTCAAATAGAACTCATACATATGATCAGTTGCTAAATTGTTTGCAAAAAGGTCAGCTCCCTGTACCACCCCAGGAAATACTTGACTGTGCCTGCTATTCTCTATCTTTACAAGAGCAAGATCAGGTTGAAGATGGAGTCAGTCAGTTAGTTAAGTGCCATACGTGATACACGCTTTGGGCGATCATGCTTCAAAATGACATGACTGAATTGGCAGAAAATTATCTTGCAGTAGGTTGCCATTGCTTTCTGCAGTAGGCTGGTTGTCAGCCAAAGCTATAGAACCCAATCTGTCCTATTATTTGACTCATAGCTAGAGGGAGAAAAGATGTATTATATTATTAAGTAGTAATTAGTGGGGTATCAGTTTATTACTTCATAATAATATAAAACCGATCCCCCACTTTATAACCAGTAGAAGCCTTAATCATGATTCCAACTATTATATTCAGTCAGTCAGTTAAGTGCCATATGTGATACATGCTTGGGCGATCATGTCTTAAAAAAGACATGACTGACTGGGTAGAAGATTATCCTGCAGTAGGTTGCCATTACTTTCTGCGGTACACTGGTTGCCAGCCAAGGCTATAGAACCCAAACTGCTCTGTTATTTAACCCATAACTGGAAGGAAGAAACGGATTAATATCTTTCCTAAAGGTATTTGTGCGTAAGTGAATGCAAGGAATTTAAATAGAATTTGAACTCGGCTCCCCGATTTCTTGTTCTGAGCCGATATCCACTGCACCACAACGAACATCCTGAAA
Organism: Ascarosepion bandense; assembly: GCA_037127315.1. Taxonomy (NCBI): domain Eukaryota; kingdom Metazoa; phylum Mollusca; class Cephalopoda; order Sepiida; family Sepiidae; genus Ascarosepion; species Ascarosepion bandense. Next base: position 98,999 of record JBBBDQ010030506.1, read on the forward strand.
ATAGAGTACTGCTGCCCTATATGGACAGGAGCTGCCAAGTCTTCATATTCCAGTCTAAACAGAATCCAAAACTGTCTTTGCATCCTTGTAGGTGATAAATGATCCCCCCACTCCCCAGCAATCCCTTTCTCAGAGACAAAATATTACAAGTTTCTCACTGTTTTATAACAGTTTTAATGGAAAGTGTTCGGATGAATTATGTTCCTTAGTTCTGATTCTTTACCTTTATGGCTAAGACCTGTCATACCACACACAGAGTATCTACCCATTCTCGTTTATATTCCGTTGGTGAGCAACTTCTTCCCATGAACTGTTGTATTGCGGAACTGACTCCAAAGAGGATCACTGGTTTTAACTGTATTAGTTTTTAGAATGTTGTAAACATAAAATTATACTTGTAATTAAATAATCTAATAAATACTGTTTAATATTATTATTGTAAATTCATTTCAATTCTAATCTTCACTTGTTAAAACATTGTTGAAGAGAAAAGGTAGTTAAAAAAAAGTGATGTTATGGAAAAAAAATATCCTTTTGACACTACACCTTACTGCAGTTTACGGCCACATCACGTTGAATACACCGGTTCTCGCTCAATCACCAAAGTTAAGCAATGTTGAGCCTGGTCAGTACTTAGATTGGTGACCATTTGGGAATACCAGGTGCTGTAAGCATTTAATGACAGATGTGTTTTGTGGTGCAGTGGATATCGGCTCGGACAGAGAAATTGGTAAGCCGAGTTTGAATTCCAGTTGAATATCCTGCATTCACTTAAGCACTGGTACCCTTGGGAAAGGTATTAATCCGTCTCTTCCCTCCAGTTATGGGTTAAATAACAAGGGTAGGACTTGGGGGCCCTGCCCTTAAAAAACAAATCCTAATGAATCTTGATACTCGAAAAAGAAAAATGTATTATGATGCACAAAATCTTATATAAAAACAACAATAAATTGTTGAAAGAAAAAGGTATTACAACCAATAAATAAAGTTTAGTTGGCAATAAATGACTCGCCGAGGTTGATTTGCCATGAAAACAAAACAACCAACCAACAACCTTATTGCAGGTATATTTGTCCATGTTTGCCAAATATTGAATTTTATAAAATGAAAATTTTAAAAATAAGTGTAGTTATTTCCATTTTGCTCTTGTGTGATCTTTATAAATAAGTGAGTATATATATATATATATATATATATATATATGGTTATTCAAATCAAACCATTTTCTTCCCTTCACATCTCAGCTTGGGAGTAAAGGGAACTAAGCAATGTATAAAGTGAAGTAAGTTGGTATTTTTTAATTGCATAGTTTGAAAATCTAGAAAATACTACCAAATCATAATATTGTACATCCTGTATATAAAATAAATAACTACACGTATGTTTTAAACCTATGATATTGAATTAATTACAAAAATTTTGCTAATACTATTTTATGGTAGATGCAAATCTGTCAAAGAAACAAGTTTTGTATTGCAAGAGATCAAAGGTAGAAAACTTTTTCTACACAATGCTGGGTATTATTACTAGTATATATACTTAACTCTGTGGAAATCAATTCAAGCAAAGTCATGAATGTAATAAAATAAATCGATCAGGTAGACTTAGATTACCTGTCCAAATTGAGTCTGTCAGGATTTGCAGCCTTTTCTTCAGTTGTTCGGTAAACGACAGGAACTCCAGGGATGACAGGGCTTTCCATGAATATCACACGATCTCCTTTGGAAAGATGATTCAATAAAGCTAAGATATAACTTTAATAGCATTTTCAAGGAAGACAAACAAAATTTTTAATAGTTATGTTTTTAAGATGAAAAGAATAGATATAAAAGTTTTATAAAAAAAGACTTGATTGAAGTTGGGTGTCAGGAAAGAATTCAACAAATTTTATGACCAGTAGGAATGCATGGTCATCAGTAAAAATGGCAACCCAATATGCCAAATACAGGTTGGGAATACTAAAATCAAGCAGTTACAAAAATTTAAATACCTGGGAAGTGTTCTAACAGAAGACGGAAAGTATGATGCAGAGATCCGAAGGTAAATTGGCATGGCGAATGAAGCATTCCAGAAGTTGAGTAAAGTATTAAGAAACAGGACAATTTCGCTAGAAACAAAGACTAGAGTACTGGATTGCTATATGATGTCGGTTCTTCAATATGGCAGTGAAAGTTGGACAATATCATCAAAGATTAAGGAAAATCTTGAAGCAACTGAAATGTGGTTCTACAGAAAGATGCTGCAAATTTCATGGATCAAGCATGTGAGCAATGATGAGGTTTTGGAAATGATGAAAATGAAAAGAAAATTAATGCTGAGCATCAGGAAGAGACAGCTAAAGTTCCTGGGACATGCAATGAGGAAAGAGGGCTTGGAGAACCTGATACTAACAGGCCAGATAGAGGGTAAAAGAGACAGGGGAAAGCAGCGGATAGCATATTTGAAGGACCTAATCAGTTGGATGATGGAACGAGGGTTGCATGGTGTAACAGGAGGAGGCATGCCAAGAGCCACCAGGGATAGGGAGATGTGGAAAGCCACGATCGCCTACATCCTGAAAGGACAGGGTACATAGAAGAAGAATATGTATGCCAACTGTTTATAAGAAATTATAATGTGACTATAAAATGGGGGATCAATTCTATATTATGATTAATATATAAACTGATCCTTCATTTTGTGGCCATGCTAGTTTCTATACATTTATATTCTAGATTCATGGGCTTGATGACAGAACAGGGGTTGCACGGTGTAACAAGAGAAAGTGTGCCAAGAGCCAGCAGGGATAGGGAGACGTGGAAAGCCATGATCGCCTACGTCCTGAAAGGACAAGGCACATAAAAGAAGAAGAATGAAGACACTAAATTTTTTTTTCAGTTTTAATGATCAGACCAAGAAACTGCAAATACTGCAGTCAGAGAATTAGTACGACATTACCACCACCTGTAAATTGGTTGATTATCAATTTTTTTTACTTTTTTCAGTGCACCCTTATCCTAAACTTTCCGATTGACAAAAAAAAATTAGTAAAAATTTCAATATTTAAACAATTGGTGGTGGTGGGGGGGGCTAATTTTTTTCTTACAACCTTAAAGCAAATTGATCCTATGCAATTATCTTTTTTGCTAGTGCATATTCAACAACTGAATCCTTTGTGAAATTTTTGAATAAAGCCATTCTTGGTGTTTCCGAGGAAGATGCCATTGTAAGAACAAATCAAAGTGACCCCAATGCAAGTTGTTCCAAAATGGAGGATCGATTTACTATAACGTTGTATGAGAAAGTGAGCCCCACCTAAATTGTTTAAATATTGAAATTTTTCAAATTTTTTTGATAATCGGCAAATTTATGCAATAACCAATACAACTAAGCTGAAAAAGGTAAAAAAAATGAAATCAACAAATTTAAAAGGTGGTGGTAGTCGCCTTCAGGTCCACTGATCTTCTTGTTGGAAATATTCTCAAATTATTTTTTCACTACCCTTAATTTTAGCCATGGGTGTTCAAATTTTCTTGGATGTTTTTTTTTTTTTTAATCATATCACCCCAAGCAAGGCAATAACGCCACTGATGTGCAGGGGGCTACGTAAGGGTAAAAAGAATGGAAAAGAGAAAGCCGGAAACCACATTCTAAACAGGGAACAAGGGATGAGCATCTTCACCTGTTCAATTGACGTGGGTGGAGTGTGAACCGGGCGATAGTTTAGTCTATCTACGCCAATTGAAAAAAAAAGAAAAAAAAGAAAAGAGTGAAAAGATTGGAAAAGAGAAAACCAGAAACCGCATCCTAAACAGGAAACAAGGGCTGAGCCTCTTCACCTGTTCAATAGATGTGGGTGGAGTGTGAACCGGGCGATAGTTTAGTTTAGTCTATTTACTCCAATTGTTTTACAGGCATATTCAGCTAGCTATGCATCATCATGTTTCCTAAGATACGATACTGATAAAAAAATCCATGGCTAACATTTTCAGTCAATGTTAATTTAGAAAAAAATGCTTATTCAATTTATTAAATAAAAGAGATTTTTAAAAACCTTTTGACAGGCATTGGTCTATACTTCTGAGATGAGGTAGTATTTACACTATTTCAGTGGTTCCCAACCTTTTTGTCCCGTTCCCCCTTTTCCAGTCACTTATTCATTTGTGGACCCCTACAACGGAATAAGTTGAGCCCGCAAAAATAAAATACATTTCTGTAAAAAAAATATATTCATATAACATTCTCTGCATTATTATGCTGATTAAGCTTTAAACTTATTCATATAAAATCAAAAAAACATTTCATTCAGCCGTCCTTTATTTAAGTAAAACACTGAGTAAAAATGTTATGTTAACGTTGTTATAGTTCTAGGTATTGTACACAAAAACTATCTTTAGAAAACTGGCTTTATTTTTGAACTTACGAGTGAGTGTATGAATAAAAAGATTATAAACCTGTATAAATGAAAACCATGTATGAAAAAAAAACAAAAAAAAACACTAAAATATCCCAAAACAGAAGTGAATGAAACTTTTTATTTATTGAAAAAAAGTATTTTACTCTATATTTCTCAATGGGACTTTTGTGGTTGTTTTTGAACAATCAGCTCATGAATCCTTGGTTCAGTAGCGGCCAGTGCACACCTCAAGTCTTCTTCTATAGACAGCTTGTTCCTTGATTTTGTTTTTATTGCGAGTAATGCAGAAAACCCACTTTCACACAGATAGGTTGAAGCAAAAGGCAAAAGAACTCGAACTGCAAGATCACTTACTTTTGGATATAATTCCATTATTGAACACTAGAAGCTCGACAATGATTTTGACTGGAATATATTCTTGGCTGTTGAATCATTGATAAGCTCAATGAGCTCTTCTTGAGTGTGTTCTAACACATCATCAACCTGGCATAAGAAGGGATTTTTTGCCAATCCTGCATACTGAGAGCTTTAATCAGGAAAATAACGGTGAAATTCCTCATGTAGTAGAGACAAGTGATCCATGATTTCCTTGGACAAGGTGTTTGAAAGCTGACTATCAGCAAGAAGTTCATTCAAAAATGGAAACATCATGAATTTCCTTACAGTCATTCTCTTCTTATACAGCTCCAATTTGGTCAGAAATGCATGTATTGTGTCACATTGGCTGAACAAATTTGAATCCTTTCCTTGGAGTCTCAAATTCAGCTGGCTGAAAATTTCAAAAATGTCCACAGGATAAGCAAGGCGAAACTCAAAGTGTTCTGATTTTAATATCTCCAACAGGTCATATTTTTTCTGCACATCAAGAAACATTTCAACTTCTTGGTGAAGATTAGTATTGAACATATAAATAAAGCCTGCAATTAAAACATAAGCATTACTTCATTTGACACAACGGTATACGATATTTCATTCATCTTATTGATGACGTTGAGATTTGCACTGCCAATAGAAAGAAGCATCTTATAAGTAGAAGAATACAAGTTTGAAATTATGGATAAAATTATAGGGTGTTCACCACACATCTAGCACATTATGAGTATATGTCAGTACGCATTAGAATCTTTTAGTCCCCTTGAAATTCTTTCATGGACCCCTAGGGGTCCATGGACACCTGGTTGGGAACCAAGGTACTATTTCACATTATTCGGACTCTTGTCCTCATATTTGTTGTCATTTTTATGATGTTTCGACCTAGCACCTGAAGAAGGCCGGAGTGTGCACAGCCAAAATGTTGTAAAAATGACACTGAAGTTGAGGATAATAGCCCAAATAATGTAAATAGTGTAAACACATAGGCAGTTATTAATTTTGGGAGAGTCTTATTAGGAGGGGTCAGCTAATCCCAGTTGGAGAGGTTTGCACAGGCACATTCTGTATTTTCAAAGCCAACATGTTATTTATACTGCCACCATGCTGAGCAGGCCTGAGTTATAAATTATAGCAGGAACCACATAGTCTACCATGATTAATACAATAAATCTCTTGGTCACGATGACATGTGACTTAAAACTAGCACAATAATTAATGGCTTCTAAACAGCTTTGTCTACCCAAAAGACTTAGTACGACTTTTGCCTACCCAATTTCGTTCAAAAGACTTAGTACGACTTTTGCCTACCCAATTTCGTTCAAAAGACTTAGTACGACTTTTGCCTACCCAATTTCGTTCAAAAGACTTAGTACGACTTTTGCCTACCCAATTTCGTTCAAAAGACTTAGTACGACTTTTGCCTACCCAATTTCGTTCAAAAGACTTAGTACGACTTTTGCCTACCCAATTTCGTTCAAAAGACTTAGTACGACTTTTGCCTACCCAATTTCGTTCAAAAGACTTAGTACGACTTTTGCCTACCCAATTTCGTTCAAAAGACTTAGTACGACTTTTGCCTACCCAATTTCGTTCAAAAGACTTAGTACGACTTTAGCCTACCCAATTTCGTTCAAAAGACTTAGTACGACTTTTGCCTACCCAATTTCGTTCAAAAGACTTAGTACGACTTGTAATGTGTTTTTCAGGTGCTACTCTACTCAGTGGTGATAAAATATCTAACTGGGGATCAACTCTTCAGTTAGATATTATCAAAAAGTCACCTTTCTGACAAATCGATCATGTTGAACAACATGTTTACAATCTACTTCCAATATCTTCTGCCATTTTTCAGGTAACTTCATAATTCTGTTCTTGTATATAGGTTTTTCATCTTTCAGAGTAAAAAAAACTGCTGTAGGTGCTTTTTGCAGTCTTACAGGGAACTGAAAATTTAATCATTAAAAGAATTATATAAAAGTCAAAATAAATGACAACCAATCTGAAAGCACAATATCCAGAGAATATGGCATACCATATGATCACCGAAGTTAAGCAACACTGAGCCTAGTTAGTACCTAGATGGGTAACTGCTTGGGAATACCAGCTGCTGTAATCTTAAATGTGGCAATATATACTGTTGAAGTGTCTTCTTTTATGTGCCCTGTTCCTTCAGGACGTAAGCGATCATGGCTTTCCATGTCTCCCTATCACTGGTGGCTCTTAGTATGTTTTCTTCTGTTACACCTTGCAGTCCCCATTCTGTCATCCACCTGATCAGGCCCTGCAAATATGTTATCTGCTGCCTTCCTCTGTCTCTTTTTCCTTCTATCTAGCCAGTCAGTATCAGGTTTTCCAAGCCCTCCTTCCTCATTGCATGTCCCAGGAACTTCAATTGTCTCTTCCTGATGCACACTATCAATTTCCTTTTTGTCGCCATTCTTTCCAACACCTCATCATAGCTCATATGCTCAGTCCATGATATCCACAGCATCCTTCTGTAGAACCACATTTCTGCTGCTTCAAGTTTTTTCCTCATCTTTGATGATATTGTCCAGCATTCACTGCCGTATTGAAGAATTTGCTAAAGTATTGGACACTAAATATACAAGCTCCATCCATCACTCTAGCATGTCTTGCTTGAGCAATTACAACTGAGTAGTGAGTTTGATCCATACTGGGTGTCTCATACTTTTGGCCTTGTGCCCGGTCTAAGTTATACTTACAAAATCACCATTCCTATGGTTAGCTTTCTTATTGTAACTGTTGCAAGAGAATCTGCATTTCCCTGACGCTCTTTTGTGATGTACAAGAATTCTTCAGATTCGTGTACCAAATAGGACAAAGATTGCTCTTGCAAGGGTTTTTTTCTTTTTTTCAATTCCTGGTCATTTTCTGTTTTGGGCTTGATGTCTTAACTGCATTAATAAAAATTGCAACATATGCAATATCACAGGACAAATGAGGATGGATATCGACATAAAACATTAAGGACAAAGATGTTAAATCGGAATGAAACATTTCATTCACCTGGTAAAAAGACTGGATTGTTTTTTGGGTGGTTATGATTTGCAGGAGAAAATGCACTTCTTGAAGATGTACGTGAAAATCGAGTTTCTTCTTCTACGGCAAATGGTTCAGGGCTGCTTTGTTCTGGAGACAAAGTGCAGTTTGGGTTGGTCTGCCGTTTTGACGGGCCTATAGCACGATGGTGAATGGGCAATTTTTCTGGAAAGCACAAAATTTAAATTGATATTAAAAATATTCAATAATAAAAGTTATTAAAATATTATAATGACTAAAACAATATATAAGTGTGTGTGTGTAAAAATTCAAATATAAAAAAATAGACATGTAAAGACCATATAAATAAAAAGTGACAAGGAATCTTATTAAAAATAAACAAAATAAAACAAATATTTTTACAGAATTTCCTAAGTTGGCATAGAATGTTTGGCTTGTCTTTTCTTTATATACAGATTTTATTGAAAACGACAAGTAATGTATTATCATTAAGTTTTTATATAATTTATATATTCCGGAAAGTGTAAAGATTAGTGAAAGAATGGTACACAGGAATACGATATAATGAATTTATTGTACTAATGTACAATTAACAATAAGATATAGATAAGCAATCAACGAGTAGGAGTGGAATAAACTATCAAACAGAGAATGCCCTTGCCTAAGATGTTTTGCACTCCCTCGTACAACTTGTCACCATCCTTTAAAATATAGAGCATTCCATTCTCGGGGATGGCAGGATGTTCCACTATAACAATAATTTTTCATGTACTCTTATGATTTTTTCTTTTCAGAACTCAAATTATATAGGAATTGTCCAAATGTTTTGTTTTTCTGAGCATTTTTGGCTATACTTTTAGCCATTATCAAGGGTGCATTTTGTTTTACATGTAACTGAATATGTGCAGAATTTATGTACGCTTAATAATATCAATTATGGGCACAGCAACAATGTGTTTGTAATATAGCATACACATGTCTCTAACATACACAGGGGTGTATAAAAAGAACAGTCTAACGACAACCAAGTTGGTAATCTGCCTGCATAGGGGAAGGAAGAGCACCATGCCTTCCAGGGACCCGATGCTGCTTGATGACCACTACCACTGCTACCATGCTGCCTGACGTCTCCAACCTGCTACTACACCTGCTGACGCTTTCTACCGCTTTAACTGGAAAACAAAGCAACTTTCTTTTTCAGGACAACAGGTTTTTCCTCTACTCACTACAACAGCCTTTGCAGGGCAAGAAAGTCTATCTTCACAAGATATGCACCAACCTGATGCAGTGACTTCCAGCAACAAATCCAGGTTGACGTGACAGTGACCGCCAGCATAACAACCTTACTCGATCAACTACTGACTGCTAGTGTAGCTTACATACCAGCAAAGCGGATCTGCACTTCATCACTTAGAGAAGTCTATGCCACCTGACTATGGTAAACATATGACAGAACAATCTTATCTACCTGGTGCCAGCAACAACTAGCAACTCAGGCTCCATTTCTTGACCTATATATAGATGCCTACAAACACCAATGACTTAAGCCGTGGACACAGCTCAATTAACAACAGTCCTATGGCAATGCACGAGATTGTTTTGAACTGTAAAATAACACAAATAAATGTTGTTATACTAAGGCAACTTTGTCATTTTTACATCTTGTTTTTGTCATCCCTGTCTTTTTGGTGTCACTTATTTTTTTTTTATAATCATATCACTCCAAGCAAGGCATTTTTATAATCATATCACTCCAAGCAAGGCATTTTATTGCCACTGTTTTGCAGGGGGTTAAATAGGAGGAAAGTTATGAGAAAGAGTGACATGTCATAGTGGGTGTCAAGAAGTGGGTAAGAGAAGAATGAGAATACTGATGAGAACAGAGTGGATGTAGAAAGAAGCACGGAAGAAGGATGACTGTGGCCATAAAGTGAGGGATCATTTTATATATTGATTGTAATATATAATTGATCCCCCACTTTATATCCACATTATAATAGTATAGAATTTTTTTTATATAAACATATCGCCCCAAGCAAGGCATTTTATTGCCACTGTTTTGCAGAGGATTAAATAGGAGGAATGTTATGAGAAAGAGTGACAGGTTATAGGGGGTGTCAGGAAGTGGGTATGAGAAGGATGAGAATACTGATGAGAATGGAGTGGATGGAGAAAGAAGCATGAGAGAGAGGAATGAGTTAAGTGAGATAGGAGATGAGTATTGACTTTACATTTAAATTCTTGGAGATTGTAGCTGTCGGAAAAGCAAGTAAATGGAAGGGAATTCCACAGGCAAATAGTGCAAGAAAAGAAGCTGCTGGAGTAGAATTTGCATTTACAATTTATTGGTTTCATAGTAAAAAGGTGGGACTTAGTCGCTAATCTTGTGGCTCAACTAAATTTATATATAGGCAGCACCAGTGAGCTAAGTTCATCGAAGCAGAAGCCATGAAAGTATTTGTAGAAGAGACACCTAGAAACCACATTGCACCAGTGAGAAAGTGACTGTATCCGAGCTGCCAAGTCGGGATCTATCACATTACAGATTCTCCATTGGATTTTGTCAATTTCTTAATAGTCCAAGGAGTCAGTTACCATAATTGGCCATAATGATATATATTTGTAATACCAGTTTCTTAAAACATTTTCTTTTTGGTCAATCCACTTTTCTTGCTTATAAAATATAATATGTAGCAAAATAATGTATAAAAGTATCAAGCAATGAACAATTTTCTTTTTTAAAATAAAATAAGAGAATCATGTATAAATGTGTGTGTTTATGAGTTAGTAAAATTAATATGTGTGTAAATGATAAAACTCTGCTGTACTCCTCACAAAGACTCTTTTTGTGACATTCTTAAAGCTAAAATTTTTGCTCATTATTTACAATATTTACATCCAGATATTACAAGGTAACCAAAAAAGTTCTGTTCATCTTTTGATTAATCAATGAATGAAGCTGAAATATATACAAAATGTGTGTAGCAATTGTTTTCAAATTCGTACAGCCGGAAGTAGGAACATCAGATGTTATAAAAAACATGTGCACCATGCTTGGCCAATCCGTTATAAGCTGGACAGCTGTGAGAAGGTTGGAAGTGTCTAACGATCTCATTCGGGGCTGTTTGCTTTACATCTTCAAAGTGGGCTTATCAGCAGCTGCATCAAGTCACCGCATATGTCAAGCATTTGGGGATAGTGCTGTGGATGGACGTACTACAAGGCGTTGGTTTTGAAAATTTAAGTCGAGAGATTTGTCTCTCCATGATGAGCCTCGCAGTTAACGACCACAGGTCTTGATTGATGGAGTCCTGAAGGCGACCATTGAAGAGGACAGTAGTCTAACATGTGGTGAACTTGCAAGACAGTTCAATGTTTCCAATGAAACAGTTAGACTTCACCTGCACTGCCAAGGTAAGATGTACGAACTGAGCAAGTGGGTTTCGCAAACTCAGTTGGAGATCCACAAGGGACAACGAGTGGCAGCCTGCGTATTGCTGCTTTCTCGCCACCATACCGCATCCTTAGTCAATCGAGTGCTTACCAATGATGAAAAGTGGGTTCTGTACAAAACTCCCAAGCATTCCAGACATTGATTGTCTCCTCAGAATGCTGTCCCTCACACCGCAAGACAGCCTATGCACCCATGCAAGATTATGCTTTGTGTTTGTTGGACAGGTCGTTAAGTGGTTCATTATGAACTGCTACCAATGGTCCAAATGCTCACTGGAGATCTATACTCACAGCAATTGAAACATGTACAACAGACATTGCGCCAGGAGTCAGCACTGGTGAATCGCAAAGGTGTGCTTTTCCTCCATGACAATGCCAGTCCACATTTCGTGAGTGGTCAGGGCTACCATACAGCATTTGGTTGTACACTGCAAACTTCTAAATTAGGAGAAACTAAATGAGTAATCTATTTCATTTTAATTTGATCTAAGCCAGGAACACTTCCTCATTCTTTTGCTATTGTAGTGTTGTATCAACCTGTTATTTCTTGTTGAAATGTACATTGCCTGAGTTCACCTCATGGTCAAACATAACATTGGCTGTTTTGTACAACATGTATTGCATTGGACATATTCAAGGGATTTATCACAGTCTCTGTACTGACTTGGATAAATTCAGGGATTGGGAAAATCACAATTATTTCCCTTTCTCAAATGTCTGTCTCTTTTGTTCATTTATTTTTTTTGTGCATCTATCTACTTTATTTCTATCTGGGTGTATCTATTTATATCTCTGGGGGGTTTCTCTACCCCCACCCACGATCGCTGTTAGTTTTTTGTATATTTTTTTTTCTTCCATGTATTATCAAAGATTCTCTTTTGTTATCATTCACTTCTAAGAAAAAAACTGAAACCATATACTTTTTTTTAAGTTCACTTAATAAATATGTTTTCTGAATAAATATTTTGGTCTCTTGTTGATCATTGTAAATATATTTTTTAAAATTTTAAAATGAATTATGCTGAATAAGTTTCTTTAAATTTAGGCCATTTTCTTAAGTTCTCATTTATTTATTACCAGATTAAAATGGTAAAATTCTATGTACATTCTGATGAGTGGAATATAGTGTAAATAGGTCATGACTATGAGCCTTTAGTGAGTGACAACCTGCCATATGCAACCAGTTTTTGATGGCAGTAGGAGTGGTCGCATATGACAGGTTCCACTATATATATATATATTTTTTTTCCCCCAAAAAAATAAATTAAAAACATAAATAAATAGAGAAAGATTAGTATACAAAAAAAATAAAAATAAATAAATAAGGAAGGAATATTTATGTTAAAATATTAAATGTAAAGAAATGTTCAGTCATGTAGTGTGTCTAATAGGATGGAATCAATCCATTCTTGATCAAGGATTTTTAGTGAGCATATGGCAAGTATTGCCATCCTAAAGGAAAACATTGGGACACAAGGACTTCTAATGTTGGCTGAATTTTGGTTCAGAAAGGTGCACCCATTTTTCGCATTGTTTCCTGCAAATAAGTAAAAGGAAAAAAGAAACTCGGAAATATTTGTCGAGTTTGGAGTTTGTCTGGACCAGAAACAAACGATAATTTGAGAAAAAGTTACACCCACAATTTGATTAAATGAAACTATGATCTCATTGAATAGAGATACTGAGGTCAGTTAGTTAAGTGCCATACATGATACCCGCTTGGGCGATCATGTCTTGAAGGAGATATGACTGACTGGGCAGAAGATTATCCCGCAGTAGGTTGCCATTACTTTCTGCGGTAGACTGGTCGCCAACCAAGGCTATAGAACCCAATCTGTCCTATGAGGAAGAAGAGATGTATTATGTTATTACGTAGTAATTAGTGGGGGATCAGTTTATTACTTCATAACAATACAAAAACCGATCCCCCACTTTATAACCATTAAAAGCTTTAATCATGATTCCAACTATTATATTCAGTCAGTCAGTTAAGTGCCATATGTGATACATTCTTGGCGATCATGTCTCAAAAAAAACATGACTGACTGGGCAGAAGATTATCCTGCAGTAGGTTGCCATTACTTTCTGCGGTAGACAGGTTGCTAGCCAAGGCTATAGAACCCAATCTGCTCTGTTATTTAATGCCTAACTGGAGGGAAAAAATGGATTAATATCTTTCCCAAAGGTATTTGTGTGTAAGTGAATGCAAGGAATTTAAATAGAATTCGAACTTGGCTCTCCAATTTCTCATTCCAAGCCAATATCCACTGCACCACGACGCATATCCAATACTGAGGTAGCTTGTCATAAAATAATAATTTGATTTTTTTTTTTTTTAAATCGTGTCACCCCAAGCAAGGCATTCCACTGCCACTATAGTGCAGGGGGTTACATAGAGTGATTGGGTATGGGAAATGTCAGAAGGAGGGTGATAGATGACTTAGGATGTACATATGGAGAGAGTGGATGTGAGTTAGTGTGTTAGGAGGTGTCTCTTGACCTTACATTTAAACTCCTGGAGGTTGTAGCCATCGGGGAAGCAAGCATGCGATAGGGAATATATTATTCAAGACATATTGTCTTTTTGAAGAAAATAACATCTTACCAGTAAAATGATTAAATGGATAATCAACAGATGCCCAGAATCGTTTCATCATCAGGTCAGGTGCAAGTTGAGCAGGTTTCAATACAATGGCTTCTTTTTGTTGGTTACCACCTGCTGTCTGCAGAACAAGAGAAAAAAGAGCCTAAGTTCAATGAATTAAATAGACAAACATTTTTAGTTATTTTGATAATTAAAATTATTTGAACTCTCTAGCTTCCAAATATTATTTAACATTCTCAGGTTAAGGATTAAGAATTAAAAATACCAATTTTTAATGCTTTCCTAACTTAAAGGTTGGACTCAATTTTTATGATATTCATTTTTTAGCTAAATCTGGCTCAAGAACAATGTTACTGATATATAATTTGCTAACATTTTAGGTACCTCCACTCATTTTCGATACCTAAATTGAAATTTTAAAAATAAATAAGTTATCTTCAAGCTTTAAAATTAGCTTTAATTGAAAGCCAAGAGATTAAATTTAATAATTCTAGTAAGCAAAACATACTGGCATATTTTTAACCGAAATTATATTGATTGAAATCTAAAATTTTGAAATTTTACCAATTTTTAAAAATATATCGCCATTTTTGATTGATTGACACATTGCGTAAACAGTAGCCAAATTTCTGTTTTTAAAAATCTTGCAAAAATAAAATATACTGCACTGACACGTTATTTAAGTCAAATTTTAATATTAAAACTTACCTTTATCTGTTTTCAATCAATTAATAATTGCTTACTGTCAGAAATTTGCAATAAAGAAAAAAAATTAATTACGGTAGCCCTGTTTCTATGTCAGTCATGGAGGTGCTGACAGATGACTGCTACCGGATGTTGACAAGAACGCAATGTATGGTGACCAATCGTGCTAAAATTAAATTTTTTTTTTGTGGGCGGGGGTAACTAAATAGTGAAATAAATTCTAAAATGCTTTCAGAAAATTTCACAGTACAGATAACCAGTTAATTTAATGAAAACATGAATACTTAAAAATTAAGATTGTGAAATATTAACAAGCAGGTTTTGTAAACTGTGGTATCATACGGAGCCAGTACAAGGGTCTTTTGTCTCCTCATCTCCACAGAATCTATGATACATAGATCCTCACTTTACCATATCTCAATTTTCCAATTTTTCTGAAATTCCATAACATTGTAAGTGCCATTTTTATCAAGTGGATTGGTGGAGCTTGCATTGTCTTTTTCTATGTGCCTTGTCTTTTCAGAATATAGGCGATCATGGCCTTCCACGTCTCCTTATCTCTGGTGGCTTTTCCCACACTTTCTCCTGAAACAGTCAAATCAAGTCATGGGCACCCAGTATCTATCCACACCTCGTTAAAACCATGGACAGACACTACTCAGCGGGTGGCATTGCAAGCGATGCGCAACGCTATCTCGATCGCAGCATCAAAACAGATACCACAACTGCCGTCGAGGCCACCGCAATGATCGCAAACCGACCTACGCACCCCAAGCCACACAGCCATGGAAAGGAATCTGACAAAATCCTCGCCGACGTGAAGCTGCAGCTGCTGGAGCTGAACAAACAACTGAAACAGACACACAGACCCGACCCAGCCACCGTCAAGAGAAACGATCGGAGGCACAGCCGGGCACAAAGAGACACTGGACAAACCGGCAGTATGCAGGAACTACTCACAAGGCCACGCATGCTTCAGGGGTAACAGATGCCCTTACCTTCACTCTCCTCGCGCGCAAGCACACACAGTGTCTACAGACGACAGTCTACCCGGTACGGATAGTGAGACATTCGGCGACATACACACGACACACTTTGACGATCGGGATTTTCAATAGGGACCGAACGAGGTGTGATGACTCGTTCCCCGGTCCCAGATCCTAATTTATATCATCACGTATTCAACCTCCAGGCTTCACCCAAACTTCAGTTGCCCTTCATCCGAGTCAACCTCTGCAGCAACGGTGTTTTCTTCTCTGACGTGGGTATGTTGGATTCCGGATGCACAACTTGCATCATACCTATTTCCCGCCTACCCAGAGAGGCTAGAAAACACATGGTCCAATCCAACATGCAAATCAAAGGAATCGGAGGAAATGTACCTGTCCTCGGCAAGCTGACTTGTGACATTACCCTCGGCGATGGCACTTCACCCATCTTCCACGAGATCGACACACCGATCACAGAATCGGACGTCCCTACTCTGATCGGACAGAACGTCCTCAGCCACAACACATTGACGTCATACTCAATTGACAACCTGAAGGCTACTGTCCATTTTACACGCGCTCTCCCATCCGGTACAATGACACACAGTACTTCATTTATCCCAGTCTCCAAACTTAAGAAACACCCAACCTATGACCCCCCCCCCCACATAGCGCCCAGGCCATTACTGACAAGGAACCACGAGTTACAGTGAGATTACCACGTGACAGTTGGACTCTCAACCAGAAATTGGATTGGTTGAGACGAAGCGCAGGCTTATCTCTTCCACACCACCCTAACCGCAACGAACTGGAATCCACCGCAAACCTCCTCATCAACTATGCTGATATCCTCGGTACTGAATACAATAAAAGGGGCACATTTATCAGGCCCATCCGCATACCGATCAATGGCCAGTCCAGGAGTCAAAAGCAGCACCCGATAGCCCAAGCGCTGGAAGATGACGTCGATTCGGAAATTACACGTATATGGCCAGCAAAGGCACCATCGAACCTTGCGACGACCCTAAGGGATTCAACAGTCCTGTCTTTGCCGTTCGTAAGAAAAACAGCGACATCCGCGTGGTCGCGAATTTCAAGAAAACCCTCAACAAAGTATTGGTCGATCTCGACCCATACCCGATGCCAACCATCGACTCCACATTCAACAAGATTGGCGAGGGCAACAAATACTTTTCAACTCTCGATCTCCGGAATGGTGACTGGCAAATCGTCATTGACAAACTTGACCGCCACAAAACTGCCTTTACTTGGAAAGGACGCTGTTTCCAGTACACCCGTCTTGCCTTCGGTCTAACATCTGCTGGACAAATTTTCTCCCGGTGCATAGCCGATGCCCTAGACACAGTGGCCTCACTTCCTATATCGACGACAATCTCGCCCACGCCCAAACCTTCGAGGAATATATAACAGCCCTTGAACAACGTTTTATTGCTCTTCGCAAATTCGGGTTAAAATTAAACCCAGACAAATGCACCTTTCTGGCTAATGAAGCTAAATTTCTCGGACGCATCGTCAATAGCGATGGATTCAAGGCTGATCCGGAATACGTTCGCGCCATCATCGAAATGAAACCTCCGACAACAAGAAAGGAGCTACAAAGTCTCATTGGACGTCTCGTGTGGATCCGACAATTTCTCGAGACGCGACTGCACGAGAGTATTCGGACGGATATGTTCGCCAACTTGATGGCCCCCATAAATGATCTAAACAAACCAGATCGGACATTTGCCTGGACAGAAAAAGCCAACAAGGCTTTCGAGAAAATCAAGAAGCGCCTCGCTTCACCATCGATCATCTCGTTCCCTGACTTCTCTGGACTATTTACCCTCACCACTGATGCCAGCGACATCGCATGCGGAGCTATACTCATGCAAGAGGGCGAACGGGGTCGGAAGAAAATCATAGCAGTGGCCTCACATACCTTCAGTCCAACGGAACGAAACTGGTCGACAACTGAACGTGAGGCATACGCTATCAAATGGGCCATCTCCAAGTTTGATTACTTCCTACGTAGCCAGCCATTCGTTGTCTTCACAGACCACCGGTCCCTGACGTACTTGGACCAACGAGAATTCAACAATGCGAAGATACGACGATGGCAGGAAGAGATCTCATGCTACAAGTTCGTCTTGGAATACGTGGAAGGAGAGTCGAACGTTTGGACCGACATGCTGAGTCGGAGATACGGCCACAACAGGGGCAAATTACCGGCAGACCCCACACCAGCAGGCAAGGTGTTCAAACTCCAAGGCTCCAGCTTGAACATATATGTACCATCTTGGTGCCTTGGCGAAATCAAGGGCACCCAGCTTCTTCCCGGAACACACACGCCTCAAAATATCCGGCACCATAAGCAGGCCGCTGATGCATTCTTTGCTTTCCACACCACATCAGCCATCTCTGTACAGAAGATCATCGATCACATGGGTATTGCCGCCGAACAAGCCTCCGATGATATGCTCTCAAAAATCATCAAGGCCCTCCAATCGATGACACAAGGACCTGACACCATCAAACTTGACCCCAACGATCATCGCACTGCAATTTTCAACAAACTCATACATCAGTTCTATTTGGAACCGGGAACGTCGGTGCTAATGATCAAAGACGATACCAACATGCCTAAGCTGGTGGTACCATACAAGCTCCGCGCAAAATATCTTTACCAAGCGCATGACTGTATAAACCACTCTGGTATCAGCCGCATGCAAGAACACCTATCCAGCTACTGGTGGGAATTTAAAGATCGCGATATCCAGGAATATGTCCGTTCATACCACACCTGTGCTAAACGCAAAGGGAATTACGGCAAGCGCCCAACCTGGCCCATCGGCCACTGCAGGCGAGGCAGAAAACGATTCGAGGTGGTCTACATTGATTTTTGTCTCAATGCCCCTCTCAAAAGGCAAGCGATATATCCTTACAATCTTGGACAGCTTCAGCCGACACCTCATGGCCATACCATGCGCTAGGGACCGCGAAATTGACGCTGCCCGCGGGCTCTACGAGTTCTTTATTCATCACCGGGAGATTCCCCGCATCGTATCTTTGGACCGAGGCACCCACTTCACCGGAGAGGTCTACAAAGATTTTTGCAGTCTAACATCGATCACTCGAGAACTCCATTGTCCGTGGCGGCCACAAAGTTCGGGAAACATTGAACGACAACACCGGACACTAAAAAACGCCCTATACATCATCTGCGAGGACAGAAACTGCAAATGGACCGACTTCCTCGAATCTGTGGTCTCCTCTATGAATGCCACAGCCAATCGCTCCACCGGCACATCCCCACACTATGTCATCACCGGTCGCCAACCACATAGTGGACTACCAAAATTGCCACAACGAGATATCACCAATAACAACCCCGGAGCTTACGGGATGCAGATAAACGCCCTGCTCCGACAGGTACACCAAAGAGTTGCCCTGGCAAACAATGAGGCTGACCACAAAATGGAGACCAAATTGAACCGATACATTTTCAAGGACCCGATTCAGGTTGAGGACAAGGTACTACTCCACCGGCCTCAGTCCACAATAGCCCACTTGTCACACCTGCCTTGGGTAGGTGACTTTGAAGTCACCAAAACAAACGACATGGTACTCCAGGTCAGAAATAAAAACGGCGAAACCGATTGGGTACATCGGGCACATATACGTAGGCTCATAGCACGACCGAATCACTTGCAATACATGTGCCCGCCACCACCAAGACCACCCCCACCGCCTCCTACACTTTCGTCAGGGGAGCGTTCCATCACAGGTGACTACAGTTCCGGCAACACCACCCAAAACACGACGAAACGGAGGACACATGGCCAACTCCCAGCACGCTTCAAAGATTTCGTCATGGACTAAACATGCCATTGCATAACACCAACACATGAAACCTCCGCATATACATCCCTCCCCCCCCAAAAAAACAATAATAATAACAACAACAACACAAAAAACATCAAATCAGGGTAGGATCTCGGGGAGCTGTTACGTTCATAAGATCATACCCTGCTTTGATAAACGGAAGTGCTCTTCAGGAGTTCCAGTCTTGAAATGACAAATCACACCACCACGCAAGTGGCTCCACGCATCACTTCCGTCTACTTGATCATTGAAGCGTGATCGCTGAATCAATTTAGCGGCCAATCGTAAAATCTCCCGCGGGACAAAAAGGGACTGTTCGTCGAGCCACTCCGAAAACATAAAAAAGGGGAAGAAATGAAAATCAGGCAGTCTTCCTCCTTCACCCGCTAAGGGAGATTAATGCTGCTGCTATCAACAGACTTTCGACGCCCTACCACGAAACTTCAAATCTAAGTTAAGTGTATCGTTCTGTTGTGATATTACTTATAATCGCTTGTATGAACTCCTTGAACTACGTTCGTTGATATCCGTGCATGGAGTACTGCTGCCATTTATGGTCAGGTGCCCCTGCCGTTCTCCTCAGTGTTCTTGACAAGCTCCAAAGGAGAGTCTGTAATGTGATAGGTACTGATCTGGCGACTCGACTGCAGCCACTTTCCCATCGTCGAAATGTGGCCTCCCTCTGTCTCTTCTATAAATACTTTCATGGCTTCTGCTCGGATGAGCTTAAGTCACTGATGCCTCCTCAACAGGTGTTTACCCGTGCAACCAGACTGGCAACTGGGTCCCACCCATTCACAGTCAGGTTAGCCAAATGCAGACGACAATTCTACTCCTGCAGCTTCCTCTCTCGCACTTCCCGCCTGTGGAACTCACTCCCGTATTCTTGCTTTCCTGACGGCTACGACCTCCAGAAATTTAAAAGCAAAGTTAATACTCACCTACTAACCACTGGACTCTAGCTCTCTCCCCTCCCCTGTATAATCTTCACTTTCTCTCCGCCCATGTATCTGTCATTGCACCTGCTTTCTCAGCTTTCTATTGTTCCTTTCTAACTAGCTTGTACTCCTCACTCTTTTCTAATTAATCTTTTTACATTTATGTAACCCCCTGCACATCAGTGGCGTTTCTGCCTTGCTCGGGGTGAAATGATTAAAAAAAAAAAATAAATAAATAAACTGTATGAATTTGTATGAACTCTTAAACTTCTTCGTCTTCCACTTGTTACTGCCTTCGTCGTTCGAACACCGAAGAGAAATAAATATTTTATGCGTATATTTCTCGCAAAGAATTGTCATTATATTTCATTGCCGAGTTGTCTGAATATGTTTTGCAACCATAGGTATTTCACTCTGTTTAACACTCACGAGACTCATTGGATTGAAGGTGAGAGGGAATCGGTGCCTAACCTATCTAAGGAGCCTGTATAAATCATTGGCTGAATAGGGATTATGAGAGATAGCAGAAAGACAAGATTTACAACAAAAGACAGGAAAATGAAGGGACATGGTGCATAGATGAAAATCCTGATCGAAGAATACAAATTCGTTTTCTATATAAGGTAAGATAACTCGCGTCTTCATCATTTAATGCCTGACTTATTTCCCCTGATTACCATGGTAACCAGGTAAAAAACATAGTCGGTCCTTTTTTAATCAGAATTTTTTATTTTTATTTTTTATTTTGTAATATCGATAAATAAAACTGTAATTAATTTATGCTTCTTTAATTGGCTGTTTTTACGATATATTAACATTTTTAATATTTAATTTAAAAACGTTATTTTTGCCTTAGGAAAATAATGCTTCTAAAAAAGAAACAAAAAAAACAAAACAAACGTAATTTAATATGAAAAAAATTGTCATACACACACACAAAAAAACAAAAAACAAAAAAAAAACACAGCAACCTTAGCCTTAGACTATTTCATTTTAAAATGCTTCGTGTAAGGAAGGTATTTTTAAAAATCGAATATTATTTCTGTTAATTTGAGAAATAAACCGTCATTTTTGGCAAAGCACAGACGTTTTTTACTCAACTGCTTACGCTCTTTTAAAAACTTTTTCTTTTGAATATATTTTTTTTTTTTTGCCCCTGCAATAAATTTCATTTAAAAAGAAATTGCTTTTCTCTCCTGAGTATATACGTTGAGTTTACCAAAAATTATAAAAACATCCACACAAAGCATATTTATTTTTAAGAAGCATAAATAATTTTACAATAAATTATGAGTTAATTAAATTTTATTTCCTATGTCGCTCACTCAATTTTTTGCGCAATCCTTAACACGTTTTATACACAAACAGAATTCGGTTAACTAACAAAAAAAAAAAAATAAATAAATAAATAAATATACGTTTTGACTAAAAAAAAATTCTTTAATTTTATTTTTAACCAAATTTCTCTATTCCTGTTGTTAAATGAATGTCAGTCAAAATAAGCATCGAAAACAAAAAAGAATGTATTAAAAAAAAAGAAAGCTTTTTTTTTTTCCTTTTCAAGCCTAAGGTAAAATAAAATAAAAACAAAATATTTCCAAATAAAAACATAATTCTTTAATCAGTATTCTTTTTTAAAAAATTGTTTAGCTTAAAGCTTTTATTTACTTACCGATGGATTTAATCACCGTCGGCGAAAACAGATAAATTTTAATTTTGGTTTGAAATACGCGATGTAGTATTTTGCTTAATGGATTTACATCTCTTGGCTTTCAATTAAAGTTAAAATTAAAGCTTCAAGAAAACTTTATTTTAAAAAATTCAATTTATCGAAAATGAGTGGAGGTATCTTTTTTTCTTTTTTTTTTTTTTTAAACACAATGAAAGCCATTTTTTCAGTTTTATAGTCGTAAAAACGTAAACAGTGTTTCGTTCTTTTTAGTAACAGTATTTGAAATTTACAAAGAAAAAAAAGGTAATAGATTTTATCAATACAAATTTACCTCTTTTGAATGTGGGACAGACTTGTTTCTTGTCCGGTTGGACATCATTGAATTGTTTTCTTCTTGTCTTGTTTGTATCTTATTTGATGCGATATCGTTTGTAAAAAAGGCAGGTGCACGGAGAGAGGCTCTCAAAGAACTAATTAGGATTTACTGTTAGACTCGTGCTAAATAATTGATTACTTTTCGTAAACTTTACAAGCAACATAAATTCGTTATTTTTTTCCAAAAGAAAAAAAAACTAAAACAAAAAACATAAAAGCCGAGCATACGACACGTTCGAAAACATTTTTATGTTGCCAGTTTAACGTTTTTTATTTAAAGCCAAATAATACGTATAAAAATCCAAATTAAATTTTAAAAATATATACAGCTAGAAAAAAAAGTTAAATAGACATTAGCTTTTATTTATTTATTTATTTTATTTATTAACAGTGGGATTTTAGGCGTTTTCTAATGAAAACCAATTTCACTTTTAATGTTCATTTGTAGTAGGATAATAGTTTTTTTTTTTGTTTTTTTTGTTTTTTTTTTTAAGCAAAAAATTCAGAAATTTAATTTATTTTGAAATAACTAGTTAAACAAGTCTGATACTTTGGAAAATTTTTTTTTAACGATACTTTATTATTAAAAACGTTTTTAGATAAGTTTCATGAAATTTAAAATTTTTAATTGAAATTTTTTTTACGTAACTTAAAATTTTTAATGATACAATAAAAATTAATATTTCATTTTTTTTTTAGTTTGTTTATCCGTAAAAAAGACTTTCTTTTTCATTTAAAGAACATGTGGGGGACTTGTACTACAAGCAAGGTTATTTGGAATATTTTCTCTGTTGAATTCACCTGGCACAAGGCCACTTCCAAAAGGGACATTCTACCCAAATCCTTACAAACTCACTATTTATTTTTATAAGCATTGAAATTCCATGATTAAACAAGTAATGAGATGGTTAAATAAAGTTGACTAAACAGTTTGTAACGATACAGTGTATTAACAATATTTAACAAGAATACATAATGTACATTGAGGTGTTGAATAATATGTAAAATTGATTGCTTGCAATTGTCTCCCATTGTCACTATTTATTTGTAAAAAAAAAAAAAAAAAAAAAAAAAAAAAATTATGGCACAAGGCCGAAAAGGGGAGGGGTAGAGGTTGGTTCTCGCTTAACTATCCTATACCTATCACAAACTATCACTCGTTACAATTTGCTCAATCACCAAAAGAACCCATCCATCACCTCCCAATCCTTCTTACACCACAATACCACATATTTACGAGAGGCACCTAAAAATGGGAGAAAACCCATGACAATAAAAATGTGTTTATATACAATATAATACATAATTTTAAAAATTTAATGAAGAATGAAATGATGGGAGGGGGATGAACCCAAAAAACAAACTGAAAATACAAATTTTGAACTAAAATAATAATAATAATGTTAGTAAGACCCGTCCATCCCAGAAAAAAGAGTGGCCGCTGTATTCCGCCTAAAGGCGAAATCAAGAAGCACACTAGCTAAGGGAGTGGGGAGGTGGGTAAAAAATTAATGGAATGGGACAGTAAAAGGTTGAACCAGCCGAGATAAAACAAACTGGGGAGGTTAGGAATCTCGACTTGGATCATAACAAAAGAGAAAGCCGGGTACAGGCTAGGAACACATTCTTTCACTTTAACTAGGTACACAAAAGAGAGCTACCTTAACCAGGGGAGGGTTCCACAGGAATCCACCCCGATGCAACCAGCAGATCTAAAAGAGACTAGCCCCGTTCAAGCAAACCAGACTCGCCACATATACCCACCTTTCGCTGAAGTCTGTCGAAGTCAAACGTTTCCAATCAGTTCTAATCTTTATTTTGAGCATCAGCTCAAAATAACAGATCAGATCCTGATGTGAAAGACACCGACCTCACAAAACTTCCTCCGTTCGCGTCGTCCAAATCACCATTCGAGCCGTGGCTAGCAGCGACAGAAACACCATACACTTCATCCCAGAAAACAGGGGCGACACATAGATCGTGCATTCAACTGCGACAATGAGCACAAGCTCTCGCGGCGAGATACGAGCAGTCAACTCGCCGACCTGGTACCATAGAGGGCGAACCCATGAACAATGGTAGAAGGCATGCGAAGCCGTTTCTTCTAAGCCACGTTCACAATCTGGCAAATCCGCCAGGCCCCATATGATGGCCTTGTCATTGAGAGGCAACCGATTTCAAGCCAATTGCCAGGTGAGCGAAAACTCAGTTGCTGAGATAATCACTACCTGGCGCCCAAGACCAGAACGAGCGAAACTCATCGTCCGACAAGCGGAGCACATCACGTAATGAATCCTTCGCGACACCCTCCACTAACCCACAATAGAAGACTCTCCTAGGCCGTGAAAGGTCACTGGACTGTGGAATGGCCCACAGGGCCATCAGACATTTGAAGAGAAAACTCAATCACCCTCGAGGCTTACGGCACCGCCTCGAGATGGGGGGAGTGATAGTAAGGCTAGGGAACATGTCCCACACTGTCTCCCTCAGCAATGAGTCTTCCAAAATCGCTCACCTGAGAAAAACCAACCTTGACGCAACCTTATGGTCCATCAGGTATGGCATTCCCAGACCCCCATGACATGGACGTTGGTAACAGACACATTTGTCAACGTAGTGTTTGCATCCTCTCCACAGAATGGAGAATAGCAAACACTCGATCACCTTCCTACACCGTTTACAAAGTGGAAGTACTGACAACCGGTAAAGGATAATGGGAAAGACGTATGTAGCACACGCCTCAGCCAAACGTTTTAAGGACAACCTCCTTCGATGCCAAGTCTTGGCCGATACGTCTACCTTTGCCAGTATTTCAGACCAATTTTTCTCCAACTGTAGGTCTGGCCTGAACCACACTCAAGAATGCAGACCGGGCCGTCTGTCCAGTCGAAGGGCCCCGGGAGGGTAACACCCTTCCAGGCACCTAACCGCAAGCTGGACGACTTGTTGCGGTTAATCTAGACCCCTGTCACCTGTTCGTACCATTCAAGCGCCTTCTGTACCACCTTGATGTCACTCCGGGAAGACACGAAAGTAGTGACGTCATCAGTGTACGTGGAAACCCTGGGTCGAGCACCACCAGGGACAGCGATTCCACGTAGGGCCGGACTGCACATCCTGACCCTTAGCCGGTGAAGGAGGGGCTCCAACGTCAAAGCATAAAGTAGGGGCAACAGTGGACAACCCTGTCGGACCGACCTAGACAGCGCCACAACGCCCGACAACTTTCCATTCACCTGTACCACAGCCATGGGGGATTGATACAGGAGGCTAATCCAGCGGCAGAAGTTGGTTTTGAATCCAGCTGCCTGCAGGACAGCCGCCAGGTAACGATGGTCAACCCTATCAAATGCCTTGGACTGATCTAAATTGATCAGCACGGCTTGTTCTTCGTCTTTTATCCCCTCTATGATCGTGCGTATCAGAGGCAGGTTGCTCTGAATTGTTCCGCCCTTCACAGCACAAGTCTGTTCAGGTCCCAACAGAGACTCAGCAACTAATTGCAAACGATTTTGTAAGATCTTGGCCAAAATCTTTAACTCTGTGTGAACCGGTTGGGGATGGACCCCTGCTGGAACCATTTGTTGAACACGACAGTCAAAATTGGGACAAAGATGTGCGACAGCCTCAAGTACAATTCATAGGGCAAACCATCGAGACCCGGCGATTTGTCTCTGCCAACCTTCTTCAAAGCCGCGTAGACTTCGCTCTCTGTAATCTCTCCCTCACAGCTAGCTGCATCAGCTGGCAAAAGCTGGGGGAAGTCAGCCAAATAGCTACGAAACTCCTCATCACAGAGACCAGGCTCCTTGGTAAACAGGATCTCGAAATGCTGCCGAAACGCCTCGCACATATTGTCAGTCGACCGAAGAGTATGACCCTGTGAATGCCTTTTTTTATATAACTTTTTTTTAACTATCCAATAATCTTTAAAAATCAAGAAAATATTCTAAGCAATCTAATATTTTATTGAATTTTATGTACTTTAGCTTTATAGTCTAACTTATGAAGATACTTGTTGAGAACATGTTAGAAAATAACGAATAAATTTTAACTTTAGCAGCCATTCTTATTTTATGATAATGTCTTGTTTAGGCATTTGAAGGTTACCCCACTCAACTTTACTAAAAATGTCCATTAGGTGGTGCTATTTAAGTTTACAAAAGGACAAATATTTCTTTCTCTTTCTTCTTTTACTTCCAGATGTAATTACATGTAAGTAGGGTCATGTTTGTTTTCTTGATTCACTGACAAATTAATTCTCACTCATATGTACATTCACGCACACACAAACAAGCACAATCTCATCACTCATTTTAATGTCATTTCCTCTGGTTTCATTTGTGTATAAATATAATTCTTTTTGTTAATAACATGCATTGTCTTTTGTTTTAAATTCCATATTTTGCATAACTTATTTTACCTGGAGTCACGAGTTTGCCAAACATTGTTTGAGACAAATGTTTCCAGAGTCATTAAATGTTTACTAAAAAGGATCACATGTCACAATAAAAGTGCTAAATCTCACAACACATTGCTATTTATAAAAATCAATACGTTTATACACACAGAAAATAAATTCCAAATTCTATTAAAAATATTGGCGTTCATTTAACTGTAGTGAGCTTTTCTATTTGTGATTAATAGTCTTAATTTAATGAGAATATCACTTGACCATTACAAATTAATACAGAATTTTAAAAAGATTTAAATGTTTATAAATTACCATAATTAAAATTTTAACAAAATGAAAACAATTTTTGTGATCATTATTCATTGAAAATTTTTTTCTGAAGCCAGTAGTGTCCATAATATCGTCATTAGTTTTCTCTTGTATCCAAGAATTTAAATTCTTTGCTGATTGCTTCCTTTATGATGATGACATTGATGACTACATTCACGTGTAGGTTCAGAATTAGAAGCTTCCAGTTTCATCAAAGCCTGCTCCCGTCATCCATTCCCTGTTGCAGTTTGGCTTTGCAAGAGTTGGTTGAAGGTGAAAGAGAATCAGAATAGAAGAAAGTATCAATGGTGTGAATTTGTTTAAGGTGGACTTCAACTTACCAGGAAGAGACCTGTTACACTCTTGATTTCATAACCTTCATCTAAGAGAATAAGGTATGCAGAATCCAGTTATGAAACTGCAATGGAATGCTACTGACTGTCAAAATTTTGTGTGATGCCTTCTGTAGCATGTTCATGTGTAGCCATTGTCATCTGCTAGTCCCACTGTTGGGATCTGTTGTAATCAACATTTGCTTGTTGCACTGTTGAGGTCTTTATGGTTGATTGTGCTTAGTCTGGGTCCTTGTCTACAGCCTTGCCACCAAGGGTAGCCCTACCAAGAGTTTAGAACTCCCACTGGCATAATTCTCAAATTCATTGGACAATGCAAACCCCTCCACCATGACAAGGAGTGACCATCATTATAGATAAAAGCAATTAAAAGCTTTTCCAATTAAATAATGTCTGAGTTTTATTTTATGATTCAGAGCCGAATTTCTTTAAATGGGAGTGTCCTGATTGACCAAAGAAACTTGTAGGGATTGAATAAAAATATGAAATAAAATATAAAACACTAAATAAAATAAAAATACAAAAGAAAATAAAAACTACGAAATAAAAATACAAAATAAAATAAAAGTACAAAATAAAATAAACATAAAAATCTCCCAGGAGTCCGCTGACAGGAAAGACAATCTATGCATGTGCAAAAAGAGAGGCTTTCTTTTTTTTTTTCTGTTAGACTTTCACTGGTAAAGACGTGCCGACTGTTTGGGAAGGAATTTCCCCAACAAGAGGTCGTTGGAATCAAAAAATAAAATCAGTGTCCAAACTGTCCCTTTAGAGTCTCTGCATCTTTCCTTTTCTCTTTGCCTGTTTATTTCAGCGACGAAAGCCATTCAACAAGTCTTGGATGTTTAAGTGAAAGAACCAACCCAGCAGCAATAGCCATAACATCCATAATGGTGACCCTGATGTGAAATCTACACTCAAGTTTTCTGGGACCAATAAAAAAAAATGGGAAATTTATTTCTCCACCAGAACTATAATAGTGACAACCACGTGAGGTGATGTGAACAGGCAAAGTTTCTTGCACTAAGTAAAAAAAAAAAATTGTTAACTACTTTCCTACAATGAGTATACGTTAATTGTTGCAATCTTTTAACCCTGTGTGACTTTGCCTGCTTCCCCCACCACCAATCCTTGCCTTACCACCATCCCCTCCATCACCACAACAGGTCAAGCTGACTACTGTAACCATACATGTGCTGTGTAAAACTAAAAAAAAAAAGACATGAGTAACTGCTTTTACTTTCATCCTTTTATTGCATTCACACACACACCACCAAAAAAAAAAAAAACTAACACAAACACTTTCCGTCCAGCAGAGATTTGCTTTATCGTCTTGCCTTTTTCTTTTATCTTCCTTCCTCTTGCTGCCTTATCATAAGTCACTAAAATGGAAGAAAGCGCATCAGCTATATCAGTCAAAATCTCAGTCTTTATGCACAAGGCAGCAAATAGTTGGTTTGCAATTTGTGAGGCACAATTTGAAGGAATTTCCCCAACAAGTGGTCGTTGGAATCCAAAAATAAAATCAATGTCCAAATTGTTCCTCTAGTGTCTCTGTATCTTTCCTTTTCTCTTTGCTTGTTTATTTCAGCGATGAAAGCTATTCAACAAGTTTTGAATGTTTAGGTGAAAGAACCAACCCAGTGGCAATAGCCATAACATCCATAAATTGCAGGATTTCAATTCCCTGAGGATTTGTCCACTACAAAAAAAATAAATCCTCAAAATTTCATAAAGTTAAATAAGTGGGGGTTAACAGATATAATAAGGAAAATATTTTGACAAAGATTTTAAAATAAAAAAAGATTTAAAAAATAGTTTAAAAATCATTTATTTGTGAATAAGTTTTATTAAAATCTGATAACTGATTTTTGCAAGAATTTCCAAATCAGTGTGTTTTGCATTGCAAAAAAAAAAAAAAACACACTAAAATTTCACATACTAATTTATAGTCATTTGCTGATGCAAAGAATAAAAACAAACATTTTTAACCAAAATTTTGAAGGTTCTAAAAAAATGGTTGTTCAAACTATGACTTTGTTTGCCTGGTGATCTATCTACACCCTACACACAGGCATGACAGCTGCAGTCTAGAGGAATAGTTTGGCTATAAGATTGCAGTAACATCCTATCTAGTCAGGCAATGAAAGAACTATTTATGCAATAAGTCAATTATAAACTCTACATAAAGTAATTTTTAAATAAAAATATATATAATCTAATTACAAAAACAAAAAGGTGCCCTGTAACATCAACTATATTTTTTAATAATTTCACCCCAAGCAAGGGAGTAAAGTCACTAAGATATAAAGGGTTACTGATTGTGAGAGAGCATAAGAAAAAGAAAACATTATGAGAGAACAATAAAAGAATAGGTATTAAGAAAACAGAAGATAACGATTGACATTGTGCTTAAATTTTTGAAGATCAAAGTTAAATGGAAAGCCAGAAGTTGGAACAGAGTTCCACAAACAAAAAGTGTGAGAGAAGAAACTGTTTCGATAGAACTTAAGATTATATCTCCTCAGTTCAGCTGTAAAATGGTGAGACCTTGCCACCAATTTAGTCAGTCAGTTAAGTGCCATATGTGAAACACGCTTGGGCGATCATGTCTTGAAAGAGACATGACTGACTGGGCAGAAGATTATCTTGCAGTAGGTTGCTATTGCTTTCTGCGGTAGACTGGTTGCCAGCCAAGGCTATAAAACCCAATCTGTCCTATTATTTAACCCATAACTGGAGGAAAGACACGGATTAATACCTTTCCCAAGGGTATTTGCACGTAAGTGAATGCAATGAATTCAACTGGAATTTGAACTCGGCTCCCCGATTTCTCGTTCCGAGCTGATATCCACTGCACCACAACGCACAACCAATTTAGTCAGTCAGTTAAAGTGCCATACGTGATACACGCTTGGGCGATCATGTCTCGAAAGTGACATGACTGACTGGGCAGAAGATTATCCCACAGTAGGTTGCCATTGCTTTCTGCGGTGGACTGGTTGCCGACCAAGGCTAGAGAACCCAATCTGTCCTGCTATTTAACCCATAACTGGAAGGAAGAGACGGATTAATACCTTTCCCAAGGGTATTTGCGCGTAAGTGAATACAATGGATTCAACTGGAATTCGAACTCGGCTCCCCGGTTTCTCGTTCCGAGCCGATATCCACTGTAAATTTAGTACTGCACTTAAATTCATAAAATCTATGGACAAAAGAGAAAAGTTCATCAGAATAATTATGATGAAAATATTTATAGATAAGGCACAGGAAAGCTATATTATGGTAGTGGAAAAATAACTGAAGCCAAGATGCCAGGTCATGACTAATAACATTACAGTAAAGCTAAATTGTTTTATAAAATGTTCTATTTATTGCAAAATATCTGTTTATTATTATTATTATTATTATTATTATTGTTTGTTTATTTTTGTTGATATTGCAATTTTTTTTTTTATCAAAATTTGGGTTGTATGCACAGAACTATCAGAGAAATTCAATTCAACATTTTCAGGAATAAATTTCAACACATGGAGATATTTTCATGTAATGAATAACAGCAATCACAAAAGATGTATGTCAGTGTGTGCATGCATCTATGTGTGTATCCTTACTGATTTCTATTAACATACACTCCCATAATTTTCATTTGATTTATTTCAAAACTTACACACCATTTGCAAATGTATTATTCTACACAACAAAGGAAAAAAATTGCACATGGCTCTCAGTTTAATCTCTTTTAATTTCTTATTTTCAAGTATTTTCTTTTGTTTAAGACTAGCAGTATAACCTGGTGTTGCTCGGGTGTAATGAAAGCTTTAAAATTAATCCATGGTCCTGGAGCTCAGACTCAGCCTAAAGAATATTTGTGTGAAGTTTGGCAAGAATTGGATAAAAATTGTGGATTTGTATAAAGGATATACAAACAGATAAACAGACACACACACAAACATCTTGCCTTATATATATATATATATATATAATCTATTTTCTGCACTATTGTAAGAACTGCAACCTTGAAACTTCTGAATATCGTTTCTTATGTCTTTGTGTATGAGTGTATCAAATTTGATTAAAATCGGACCACTCCTTCTATAACCCGATTTTTTCGATTATCGATTTTCGATATTTATCGATGTTACCTCGACACAAAACCTAGCTAAGAAAACTCACAGACGCTTATAGTACAACTGTGTAAATTTTGAAGAAAATAAGTTCAGCCGTTTCGGAGTCTATAATGGATACACACACACACACACACACACACAGACACACACAGTTCCATTTATAAATAAGTTTACATTTAGATAAGTTCAACACAGTAACTCTTACATGGAGAATAACTCTTTCAAAAATACAAGAGTTATCTCTTGTATTTAATGTCTGTAGATGTGGGTCGTATAAAAATCAGAATTCTTATTCTTCCCATTCTGTACAATGCTGGGTACTTACTGCTAGTATATACTAGTGTGTAGTTATAT
The DNA here is from genome assembly GCA_037127315.1 of Ascarosepion bandense. Taxonomy (NCBI): domain Eukaryota; kingdom Metazoa; phylum Mollusca; class Cephalopoda; order Sepiida; family Sepiidae; genus Ascarosepion; species Ascarosepion bandense. The sequence goes on from JBBBDQ010030506.1 coordinate 130,970, forward strand.
AACTGAACAAAGTAAGAAAAAATATTCGCAGTGTTAGTGTGTGTTAGCGTTTGAGTGAATGAATGAAGGAGATGCATTGAGTGACTAAAACCCCTAGAAGGGAAAATGCATTCTAAAATTGTTTTGTACTGATCACATTTTAGAATGCAAAAAGAAAGTGAGAGCTTGCGTACTTCCATTTATAGCTGTAAGTAACACCACTTAGCAGTTGTCTTGATAGACCAGGTGAACTAGTTTTTATTTTCAAGAACAATTAATTTTTAAAAAATTGAATTTACTCCAAACAAGGCAGTAAAGCCAGTAACACACAATGAATTACTGGGTGTGAAAGAATTAGAAAACAGAAACATTATTAACGAGCGAGGATAATAACAGATCAATCGAGAAGACAGGCGGTAACCATTGCATTTAAATTTTTGAAGATCAAATTTGACGAGAAAGCATAGAGCCGGAAGAAAAGTATATTTAATCAACACATGTCTCTGTAATCATCACACTCTCTCTTCATTTTCACCCTGTTGGTTGGGGCTTCAGAATATGCCGACTGCATCTTTGCAGAGGAGTAACCCCCATTTCCCCAATGGTGCGTCCCGGGTATGACAATAAACTACATCTGGGTCCTGGATTTGATGATAAACTGTATCCAGCAGCCTCTAATTGGGGAGTTTTGAGACACATGGAACCATCTTTTAATTGCTGTTGTTTCCAGGTCCAATCTTGACATGGGGTGGTAGCAACTGTTAGGGTCCCAGCTATCAGTAAATAGTTTATCCTCAAACTCGCATCAAAATATGACGAAGTATAAAAATAGGCTTTTATAGTGAAAATTCCAACAATTCTTTTTGGAGAAGAAAATAGTACCAGTAATACATTTTTGAAGGAAAAAAATACTACCAGCAACAGTTTTATGAAAAACTATTACCAGCAATAGATTTTTGAAGAAAAAACAATATATTACCAGCAATAGATTTTTGAAGAAAAAATATATATGCTAGTAATACATCTGACTCGACAAAATCCTTTACAGAAATACATCAAGGAAACCTGATCTACAAACTGATTTCTTACAAAGAATATATATTCTATTCATACGAATCCATTGTAAAAACCTTGTCAGCATTAAATAACTAATCGAGGTTGATATGCTGTGAAACAAAACGAATCAAATCTTTCTTTCATTTTAAAGGACCTTTTCAAAAATATAAAACCAGAAGACATCTTGAGTTTTCTAAAAAAACTGTTTTCATCAAAATCTGACTGAATCAACTTTCTCACGATAATTAAAAATAAAATAAAAAAATACCCTAGAACCACACATTTTTGGATTTAAACAACCCACAGAGGTTGATATGCTGTTAGACAAAACTCAAACTCCTCATTTTTGAATTCACTATATTGTGCGCAGGCCCATCGCCAAGAGATGCTGCCCTTTCCACCTACAATCATTGGGCCCTCAAAGGATACAAAACTAATTTTAATGCGCAAATTCTTATGTTTTCCCTTGCTTAAAGCCTCCCCACCCCACTATGCAAAACACTTTGGCAACTGCATGCCGGAGTGAATAGACTCTCCCACATTCACACTCTGCCATTCGGTGAAGTGGTGAATAAATACTCCGTCAATTTTAATATTCAGAAAATCTATATGACCTTCCTTAACTACTATCCTTTATAAGTAAAGGATATCCAAGTATAGAGGAGATTTGAAAAGTAAACAGCTTGATTATATAATTTACTCTTCTAGTTAATGTACTGCCCATTGTTTTATTGCTGTTGTTGAAAGTGTTCAATTGATGTGACTTTTTTATATTTAGTAAAGCTCTTTAAGATTCTGTTGCGTCAGTCTAGAAGGTTTATTTTTTAATACTTAAAGGATGTATTCATTTGACATCGTTTTTAACCATTGATCTTGCCAAGATCTTGCCAAGAACCTCGAGATAAATAGCAGGAGCACCAAATCAGATATAGCAGCAATATTCAATGCACGAACAAATGGTAGATTTATAAATATACAAGATGGCCATTGACAGGAAAAATAGAAAACATTTTTTTAATTCCTTAACAAGGATCTTTAGTTGGTATTTAAGCAAACTTGAATGGCTGCATGCATAAATTCAAGAATTCAAAAAGATAACGTAGAGATTAATTATTTATTAATATAAATATAAATAATAAAACTGTTTTAATATTCAGAAAATCTGTACACGTTTCTAGTTTTATTCAAGTGTGAAGCATGCATTTTTCATAAAGTCTACACTAAAATGGAAAGCATAACTGCCGCCCTTTACTATTAAAGGATATTTAAAGCCATCATATTAAAAAAATAGGTATAGAGGGAATTTGTTGAATCAAGTGGTAGTGGTTCTGATAGTTGGAGGGTGTGGTTGTGGAGATCGACAGTAGTAGAAAATTAAGGGAAACGTTCGTTTCTTTGACAAACGAATACACTTTGATGTTTATCATATATTTACACTTGGTATTTCCATTCATCTGGGAATAGAGGAAATCTCTGACGAAAAATCTAACAAAATTTGTCTGTTTGCTCAAGATCGCAGTGTTAAATTTTTGCTGTAGATAAATAACACATTTAGGGAAACCCTGGATAAAAGAGGTCTGCCCTAAACATTTAGGCCTCTTTTCAGAAAACTCTTGTTATTGCAAAGTATTTTATATCTGTGTCATGGGAGTAGATGGAGATGAACCTCTTCTGCTATGGCGTAATAAACAACAAACTAGTCTTTTCTCACATTAGGGAGTTCAATCTGCATGGTGATCCCACACTTGTGACCTTGTGCCTTTCAAAACAAAGTTGAATATATATATAGTTTGGAATGAACACTCCTTTTTTAAAAACAAAACAAGATAAATTACTATGTTGCATTCAAAAGATAAAGAAAAAATAACAACAGCAGAGACATAAACATATTTGAAAATATCTATAGGAGTGGCCAAAAGTGCTTGGGACAATAAAAATTATGGACAATTTTTATATTCCTTATCTCTAACAAAACAAAAAAAATGTTAGGATGCTGGAAAAAAAAAGCTTACTTGTTGGCCGTATTTAATGAAAGATGCTTGAAAGAAAGGTTGCTGACTTTTCAAAAACCTGCCATAGACTAAATTATCGCCCAGTTCACACTCCGCCCACGTCTATTGAACAGGTGAAGAGGCTCATCCCTTGTTCCTTGTTTAGGATGTGGTCTCCGGCTTTCTCTTTTCCAATCTTTTCACTCATTTGTTTTTTTTTTTCATTTGGAGTAGATAGACTACACTATTGCCTGGTTCACACTCCGCCCACGTCTATTGAACAGGTGAAGAGGCTCATCCCTTGTTCCTTGTTTAGGATGTGGTCTCCGGCTTTCTCTTTTCCAATCTTTTCACTCATTTGTTTTTTTTTTTTCATTTGGAGTAGATAGACTACACTATTGCCCGGTTCACACTCTGCCCACGTCTATTGAACAGGTGAAGAGGCTCATCCCTTGTTCCTTGTTTAGGATGTGGTCTCCGGCTTTCTCTTTTCCAATCTTTTCACTCATTTGTTTTTTTTTTTTTCATTTGGAGTAGATAGACTAAACTATCGCCCGGTTCACACTCTGCCCATGTCTATTGAACAGGTGAAGAGGCTCATCCCTTGTTCCTTGTTTAGGATGTGGTCTCCGGCTTTCTCTTTTCCAATCTTTTCACTCATTTGTTTTTTTTTTTTCATTTGGAGTAGATAGACTACACTATTGCCCGGTTCACACTCCGCCCACGTCTATTGAACAGGTGAAGAGGCTCATTCCTTGTTCCTTGTTTAGGATGTGGTCTCCGGCTTTCTCTTTTCCAATCTTTTCACTCATTTGTTTTTTTTTTTTCATTTGGAGTAGATAGACTACACTATTGCCCGGTTCACACTCTGCCCACGTCTATTGAACAGGTGAAGAGGCTCATCCCTTGTTCCTTGTTTAGGATGTGGTCTCCGGCTTTCTCTTTTCCAATCTTTTCACTCATTTGTTTTTTTTTTTTTCATTTGGAGTAGATAGACTAAACTATCGCCCGGTTCACACTCCGCCCACGTCTATTGAACAGGTGAAGAGGCTCATCCCTTGTTCCTTGTTTAGGATGTGGTCTCCGGCTTTCTCTTTTCCAATCTTTTCACTCATTTGTTTTTTTTTTTTTCATTTGGAGTAGATAGACTAAACTATCGCCCGGTTCACACTCCGCCCACGTCTATTGAACAGGTGAAGAGGCTCATCCCTTGTTCCTTGTTTAGGATGTGGTCTCCGGCTTTCTCTTTTCCAACCTTTTCAGTCTTTTCTTTTTTTTTTTTTCATTTGGAGTAGATAGACTAAACTATCGCCCGGTTCACACTCTGCCCACGTCTATTGAACAGGTGAAGAGGCTCATCCCTTGTTCCTTGTTTAGGATGTGGTCTCCGGCTTTCTCTTTTCCAATCTTTTCACTCATTTGTTTTTTTTTTTCATTTGGAGTAGATAGACTACACTATTGCCCGGTTCACACTCCGCCCACGTCTATTGAACAGATGAAGAGGCTCATCCCTTGTTCCTTGTTTAGGATGTGGTCTCCGGCTTTCTCTTTTCCAATCTTTTCACTCATTTGTTTTTTTTTTTTCATTTGGAGTAGATAGACTACACTATTGCCCGGTTCACACTCCGGCCACGTCTATTGAACAGGTGAAGAGGCTCATCCCTTGTTCCTTGTTTAGGATGTGGTCTCCGGCTTTCTCTTTTCCAATCTTTTCACTCATTTGTTTTTTTTTTTTCATTTGGAGTAGATAGACTACACTATTGCCCAGTTCACACTCCGCCCACGTCTATTGAACAGGTGAAGAGGCTCATCCCTTGTTCCTTGTTTAGGATGTGGTCTCCGGCTTTCTATTTTCCAATCTTTTCACTCATTTGTTTTTTTTTTTTTCATTTGGAGTAGATAGACTAAACTATCGCCCGGTTCACACTCTGCCCATGTCTATTGAACAGGTGAAGAGGCTCATCCCTTGTTCCTTGTTTAGGATGTGGTCTCCGGCTTTCTCTTTTCCAATCTTTTCACTCATTTGTTTTTTTTTTTTTCATTTGGAGTAGATAGACTACACTATTGCCCGGTTCACACTCCGCCCATGTCTATTGAACAGGTGAAGAGGCTCATCCCTTGTTCCTTGTTTAGGATGTGGTCTCCGGCTTTCTCTTTTCCAATCTTTTCACTCATTTGTTTTTTTTTTTTCATTTGGAGTAGATAGACTACACTATTGCCCGGTTCACACTCTGCCCACGTCTATTGAACAGGTGAAGAGGCTCATCCCTTGTTCCTTGTTTAGGATGTGGTCTCCGGCTTTCTCTTTTCCAATCTTTTCACTCATTTGTTTTTTTTTTTTCATTTGGAGTAGATAGACTAAACTATCGCCCGGTTCACACTCCGCCCACGTCTATTGAACAGGTGAAGAGGCTCATCCCTTGTTCCTTGTTTAGGATGTGGTCTCCGGCTTTCTCTTTTCCAACCTTTTCAGTCTTTTCTTTTTTTTTTTTTCATTTGGAGTAGATAGACTAAACTATCGCCCGGTTCACACTCTGCCCACGTCTATTGAACAGGTGAAGAGGCTCATCCCTTGTTCCTTGTTTAGGATGTGGTCTCCGGCTTTCTCTTTTCCAATCTTTTCACTCATTTGTTTTTTTTTTTCATTTGGAGTAGATAGACTACACTATTGCCCGGTTCACACTCTGCCCACGTCTATTGAACAGATGAAGAGGCTCATCCCTTGTTCCTTGTTTAGGATGTGGTCTCCGGCTTTCTCTTTTCCAATCTTTTCACTCATTTGTTTTTTTTTTTTCATTTGGAGTAGATAGACTACACTATTGCCCGGTTCACACTCCGGCCACGTCTATTGAACAGGTGAAGAGGCTCATCCCTTGTTCCTTGTTTAGGATGTGGTCTCCGGCTTTCTCTTTTCCAATCTTTTCACTCATTTGTTTTTTTTTTTCATTTGGAGTAGATAGACTACACTATTGCCCAGTTCACACTCCGCCCACGTCTATTGAACAGGTGAAGAGGCTCATCCCTTGTTCCTTGTTTAGGATGTGGTCTCCGGCTTTCTCTTTTCCAATCTTTTCATTCCTATGTAGCCCCCTGCGCTTCAGTGGCATTACCGCCTTGCTCGGGGGTGATATGATTAAAAACATGTGGCAATGGTTGTGCGATTTTCAGATTTTCTGGTTTTTAAGTAGTTTTTATTTATTCATTTTAGGAAAAGCAGATTTTATTAACAGCAGTGGTGGACCTACACTTTTGGTGCCCTGAATCTTGAACAAATATGGAGGTCCCTCCACAACCAGAAACAATAGATTCATGGATCCAGCTGCCAAAATGTAGGTTATGAATAGATTTTGGTGAGCTCAATAAGCCCCTGCAAATGGGTGTTTGGGTGCTGCAAGTCACCAACAAAATTTTGTAATTTTCCCAAATACAGGGGAATTTTGAGGCAATTTGATTTGGGTATTAGAGTGTATTATAAGGCCAATTTAATCCACTGGCTTAGGGTTCTGTATCAAAAGAGAAAATCATCTATGTTGATAAAGAGTTTGTTTTTTCATGCATGAAGAAAAATTACCAAAAATTGTTAGCAGCGAAAGAGCTGCTATTAGTATCAAAAGCTATGCTAATTTTCTTTCATCCACGTCTAGCATGGCCAATCAGAAACCTCTCACAGTGAATAAATATCGTTCTTTGTTTTACTGGGAGATAGATGTTTTTGATCTTTAAGAGAGAAAGTATGATTTTTGAGCATGATGAGCAAATGTACAATTTTCACTGTTGCAAAAGGAAGGTTGGATTTTGAACCTATTTTTGTTACTACGTTGCCTGCTGGACTGTTCACACCAGATCTACGATTGAACTTAGTGTTGGCACATGGATTTTGTATTTTTTTCTATTACAGATTCTATCACTAAAATGGCCTTTTTAATAACACTTAGAAAAAAATTCTTAACACGCTTTCTCCTGTAATATTTCACAGCCCCCATTCTGTCATCCACCTGCTCCGGCCCTTCAAATATGTTATCCGCTGCTTTCCTCTGTCTCTTTTTCCCTCTGATCTGGCCTGTTAGTATCAGGTTCTCCAAGCCCTCCTTCCTCATTGCATGTCCCACGAACTTCAGTTGTCTCTTCCTGATGCTTAATATTAATTTCCTTTTCATTTCCATTCTTTCCAACACCTCATCATTGCTCACATGCTTGGTCCACAATATCCGCAGCATCCTTCTGTAGAACCACATTTCAGCTGCTTCAAGTTTTTTCTTTATCTTCGAAGATACTGTCCAACATTCACTGCCATATTGAAGAACTGACATAACATAGCAATCTAGCACTCTCTTCTTTGTTTCTAATGAAATTGTCCTGTTTCTTAATATTTTACTCAACTTGAACTTGGTTGGTATAACAATTGAAAACTTTCCCACTTTTCTTTTCCACTGTTGCATGTACGTCATCATCTTTTTTTCTTTTTCTATGTGCCTTGTCTTTTCAGGATGTAGGCAATCATGGCTTTCTACATCACCCTATCCCTGGTGGCTCTTAGCACACTTTCTCCTGTTGCCCCATACAACACTCATTCCGTCATCTACCTGATTAGGTCCTTCAAATATGTTATCTGCTGCTTTCTCCTGTCTCTTTTCCCCCACTATCTGGTCTGTTAATATCAGGTTCTTTGATGATATTGTCCAACATTCACTGCCATATTGAAGAACTGACATCACATAGCATTCCAGTGTTCTCTTCTTTGTTTCTAGTGAATATTTATTTTACAAATAACTGAAAAATAAAGTTTAAACCTATTTTATAGTTGAAAGGTTCAAGTTATAGTCATTAGTTTATCATGATCTGTTCCAAGGTGTTGTATCAATGAAGGAGCAAACAAAATTTTACCTGGAAAAAAAATTCATGTTCTCCGTGCTTTTTAAAAAGAAAACCAGATAAAAGACAGGGTCAAATTCAGTCAGTCTCTAAATGTGACATGACGCGGCTTCCTGTTTTTTCTACAAATATTTTCATGGAAATAGCTCTGATAATTTTTTTCTTGCCGACTTGAGCACTGGAATTTAACTGTCTGCGAGATTAGCATCTAGGTCCCACCCTTTTACCACTGAAATAATTAAATATAACTGTCACCTTTACTCAAACAGTTTCTTTTCTCTCACTTCCTACCTATGGAACTCCCTTCCATTCTCTGCTTCTCAGATAGCTATAATCTCCAAAGATTTGAATGCAACATCATTTGCCATCTCCTATCTTCTTGAATCTCGTTTATCTTTTATCCTTTCTTCAATACCCACTACCCCCAGTCTTTACTTTCACTGTAATTCTCTGAACATTAGTGATAGTCCTACCTTACTTGGGGTGAAATGATTAAAAAAAAAAATTGTTTGCTCTTTCCTATCAGTCTTAATCACAACTTTTCTTAGCCCAATGAAAAAAGGCTACTTTGGGTGACAGGGGGATTTCTTGTTTCTTCATAGGTGAAGAAGGTCATTATGCATTGTGAGTTGTGGATACAAATTTCTCACCCCATTTTGACTTATGCTGTTGTAGAGCAGCTGACACCCATCTAGCACTCTCAAATATGGAAAAGTCTGTGGTTCAAAATAGCTATATAAATAAAGATTAATAGCAGTCAGAAATTCAGAGTGTCATTGACAATTATTATCGGACTCTGCTCTCTGCAACGCTTAACAACTTAACCTCTCCTCTCTTTCTAATTATTGTTGTTCTGTCTTATTCGTGTTTGTCTTGTTTGTACTTAATATCCATTAGCATGGATATTGTGCTGTAGATACTTCGGCACACATTAGTTGGTATTGTACTGCCACCTCAGTGATACAACATATGCCTTGGACTTGTGAGACTGACCCTTGGAACTATGACTCTGAATTTGTTATTATTTTGGATCTGATCATTCCCATTTTTATTTTTCTCTGACAAAGCTCATGTCAAAGTGTTTTTTGTTGTGTAGCAATTTGGTCCTCAGCAGGACTCATTAACGTATGTTCAAAGCACAATCAACTGTTAGTCAGAATTTGATAAAAAAAAACAAAGACCTTTTATCTTCAACCATTTTCCCACCTTCTACGTCTACGTCATTAACTGCAGACAAATCTCAAGGTACAAATACAAATAAAATGCAAAAATGGGAATAAAGAGAGAGCAGAGTCAGATGAAGCTAGAAAAATAGTTTCATTTATTTTGGGCTTGAAGATTCCCGTCTGCTCATCATAGACAGTTGAAATATTTGAATTTCATTTGACGAGATGGCAGCAAAAGTTCTAAAGTAGACAGGCCATTATCAGCCCAACAGAACATGTAATCATAGCTGAAGCCAGTGTAGAACCTGAAAAAGATTAAAAGAAAAAATATCAGAGAACAATATCGGTTGGAGTTCTTCCAGAATATTAATATGTAAATACAAAACAACTATTATTATTATTATTATTATTAATTTTTGATAAATATTTCTTTCGCATTAATTAAAAAAAGAGTTTGCTGCATTGCTATATGATATCCATCCTCTTATATGGTAGCGGATACTGGATGAATTTCACCACAGATTGAGGAGGAGACTGGAGGTAGCAGAAATGTGATTCTACAAAAGGAAGCAGGAAATTCTATGGATGGAGTAAGGGAAGTCTTGATATAAAAAAATATTAACAGAAAGAACACTTATAATAAAAGGACAGCTGAAATTTCTTGGACACATAACAAGGAAGGAAAGAAAGGCTTAGAAAACTTAACCCTCACGAGGCATATTGAGTGCAAGTTCGAGGTAAGTGGTGATTCACTTAATGAGAAAATCTTGTTAATGGTAACATGACTAGATAATGAGAAAATATTGTTAATGGTAAAATGACTAAATAATGAGAAAATCTTGTTAATGGTCAGTCAGTTAAGTGCCATACGTGATACACGCTTGGGCAATCATGTCTCGAAAGAGACATGACTGACTGGGCAGAAGATTATCCCGCAGTAGGTTGCCATTGCTTTCTGCGGTAGACTGGTTGCCGACCAACGTTATAGAACCCAATCTGTCCTGCTATTTAACCCATAACTGGAAGGAAGAGATGGATTAATACTTTTCCCAAGGGTATTTACACGTAAGTGAATACAATGGATTCAACTGGAATTCAAACTCGGCTCCCTGGCTTCTCGTTCCTAGCCGATATCCACTGTACCACAACGCACATCCCTTTCCAATGGTAATATGACTAAATAATGAGAAAATTTTGTTAATGGTAACATGACTAGATAATGAGAAAATTTTGTTAATGGTAACATGACTAGATAAAGAGAAAATCTTGTTAATAGTAACATGACTAAATAATTAGAATATGATCTTAATGGTAACATGACTAGATAATGAGAAAATTTTGTTAATGGTAACATGACTAGATAATGAGAAAATCTTGTTAATAGTAACATGACTAAATAATGAGAATATGATCTTAATGGTAACATGACTAAATAATGAGAAAATCCTGTTAATAGTAACAGGACTAGATAATGAGAAAATCTTGTTAATGGTAACATGACTAGATAATGAGAAAATCTTGTTAATGGTAACATGACTAGATAATGAGAAAATCTTGTTAATGTTAACATGACTAGATAATGAGAAAATCTTGTTAATGGTAACATGACTAGATAATGAGAAAATCTTGTTAATGGTAACATGACTAGATAATGAGAAAATCTTGTTAATGTTAACATGACTAGATAATGAGAAAATCTTGTTAATGGTAACATGACTAGATAATGAGAAAATCTTGTTAATGGTAACATGACTAAATAATGAGAAAATCTTGTTAATGGTAACATGACTAGATAATGAGAAAATCTTGTTAATGGTAACATGACTAAATAATGAGAAAATCTTGTTAATGGTAACATGACTAGATAATGAGAAAATTTAGTTAAGGGTAACATGACTAGATAATGAGAAAATCTTGTTAATGTTAACATGACTAAATAATGAGAATATGATCTTAATGGTAACATGACTAAATACTGAGAAAATCTTGTTAATGGTAACATGACTAAATAATGAGAAACACATGTTATCATTAGTATTGTTGTTGATTTTAGTATAAATAGTTGGAAGCACAGTGGATTAATGTATAAAAGCATGAATTATGGAATTGAAGAGCTGAGTCTGAATTCCAGTCAAATCCATTACATTCACTTACATGCTAATACCCTTGAAAAATATATGAATCCATCTCCCCAGCTATGGGTAAATAGCAGAACAGACTGTGTTCTATAACCTTGATTGGCAACCAGTCTACTGCAATAAGATGTGGCAATCTGCTGTGGGAAAAATCTCTACACTAAATACAGCTGGGGATAGCTTGTGGAGCTAAAAATCCCATAAAGCTTCTAGGGAAGAAGCTGGCTTAACCTACTCAGGGTGAATGATTCCATAATTACACATAAATAAGTAAATAGGTATTGTTGGCTGGTTGATTTTATTAAGCAGCATATCAAGATCTATGGGTTATTTAATGCCAAAATAGGATGCTGCGGATATTGTGGACTGAGCATGCAAGCAACGATGAGGTGTTGGAAAGAATGGCAACAAAAAGGAAATTAATACTGAGCATCAGGAAGAGACAACTGAAGTTTCTGGGACATGCAATGAGGAAAGAGGGCTTGGAGAACCTGATACTGACAGGCCAGTTAGAAGGAAAAAGAGACAAAGGAATGGATAACATATTTGCAGGGCCTGATCAGGTGGATGACGGAAGAGCCACAAGGGATTGAGAGACGTGGAGAACCATGATCGCCTACGTCCTGAAGGGACAGGGCACATAAAAGAAGAAGAATGCCAAAATATAAATATTTAAAAAATATTTTTATGTTTATACATATAAAAGGTATGCCCTTTTAGATATATATTTTCCAAATCATAAAATATATCCTACATAATTTTACCATAAAAATGTATTTTTATATATTCTTTAGTGTTGCATGAATTCTCATTTTGCTATAAAAATGTATTGTTGCTCATTTTATTATAAAAAAATTACTGTTTTGTTTGGGGGTTCACTATTTGCCTATAACTGAAACCCTAACAGGTGCTACAACCACAGATCAGTGTGAGAGTGAGAACAACAGAAATTAAGAGGTGGTTCCATTAATCTTCCTATCAGAGTGTGACACGATAACTGGACATATATGTATTTTATTATAATAGATTAAAATAGAAAATAGATTAGAATAGAAAATAGTTTAAAAACATATTTAACAAAAGTGAAAAAGAAGAGGAAAAAATAAATAAACGCTTTTTCTTTTATGAGGAAAATTGTCCTCCAATAAATATTTGACTCAGCGATAGAGGTCAGCGGGTAGGTTTTCGATGACCCGGTAAATATTTGACTCAGTGATAAAGGTCAGTGGGTAGGTTTGCGATGACCGGTCAAAGGCTGTCCTTTATTGTATCTTGACCACACATTAAGGCTTTTCCGGCGGAAGCCTTATTAAGATAAAAAAAAAGATAACTGAAATTTCAGACTTACAGTCGCCGGTGTTTGTCACCGGTGGTCTAAAGCATTTCCGGATTTCCGCATTTCCGGATTCATATTAAATAAATAGAGCCAGTTAAGTTAAGACGAGAGAAGTGAAAGGGAGTCAGCCGGGTACGAGCTGGAAGTAAGGATCTCCGTTCGTCTTGTTTCGTTCAGTTTGGGTTTGTTGATCTCCATTAATTAGAGTTAGAGCTGTGTGTCACATTCGCCTGCCCCAACCGAAAAGGCTAACTCTAAACGAATAAAGCATTCTTTTCAACTCATCCAAGTTTTGGAAGTTCGTTCCTTACAGTCAATCTTGTACCCCCAGCTGTTCGTCCGACGGTTTCTACAAAAATCCGGCAACATCACAGCGTGGAGAACGGTCGCCGGAGGAAATTGTTAGGATGGACCATTGGGGTGGTACAGAGGCCTTACTGTCAGATATAGTTTATTGTCATACCAAGGATGACATTTCTATAGTAAAATAATTTACAATGACTTGCTTTAGTAAGTTTATATATGATAAATATATATTTTATTAACTTTTGCAAATATTTACTTTGTCAATAAAGAAATTTTTATAATAAAGCAGACAGCAAAGGAGTTTGTGGTAAAGTTAATGAGCAGTAATAATATTCTTCCAAGATATGCGAGACTCAAATGCAGTCATTACTAAAATACAATTGCGATTATTTATTTTTATCTTATGCTACTATTCACTTTATTACTAGATATATAACCATTAGAATCAATAAAAAGTGGATGTCATTGTTTAACAAATCCTTCTCATTTTTTTTTTTTTTAATCACATCACCCCAAGCAAGGCAGCAAGGCCACTGGCGTGCAGGGAGCTACGTAAGAGTGAATAGATTGGAAAAGAGAAAACCGGAAAACACATCCTAAACAGGGAACAAGGGATGAGCCTCTACACCTGTTCAATAGACATGGGTGGAGTGTGAACCGGGCGATAGATAGATCTATCTACTCCAATTGAAAAAAAAACAGAGTGAGAAGATTTGAAAAGAGAAAGCCGGAAACCACATCCTAACAGGGAATAAGGGATGAGCCTCTACACCTGTTCAATAGATGTGGGTGGAGTGTGAACCGGGTGATAGTTTAGTCTATCTACTCCAATTGAAAAAAAAAAAAACAGTGAGAAGATTTGAAAAGAGAAAGCCGGAAACCACATCCTAACAGGGAACAAGGGATGAGCCTCTACACCTGTTCAATAGATGTGGGTGGAGTGTGAACCGGGCGATAGATTAGTCTATCTACTCCAATTGAAAAAAAAAAAAACAGAGTGAGAAGATTTGAAAAGAGAAAGCCGGAAACCACATCCTAAACAGGGAACAAGGGATGAGCCTCTACACCTGTTCAATAGACGTGGGTGGAGTGTGAACCAGGCGATAGTTCAGTCTATCTACTCCAATTCAATGTTATCTTCTTTTGCTTAAACAGCTAATTCATTAATGGAATTTAAATCCAGTTTTCCTATGACTCTCCAGAAACTTTTTTAACTTCAAATTTAGTTAAACTATATTTTTGCTTCAGTATTTGTCTATACTTCTGAGATGAGGCAGTATTTACACTGTCTACATTGTTTGGATTGTTATCTTCATTTTTACTGCTATATTTATGACGTTTCGTTCGTTGTATGCCTCGGCCTTCTTCAGGTGCCAGGCATTTTGAAACAAAACATGACAACATGACTTAATAAAGAGAAACCATTGTTTCTGGTAACATGACACATGGCCCAGTGAGTATAGATGTTGGTTAGTTCTAGTGATCTGACCCAAAGAGTTGTGATTTCAATACCAGGTTACAGCAGTGGTGAACAAATAACTTAGGAAGTTAAGTGAGAGGGTGATAACTACATGCCTACCAGAAGTGCATTGTACATGGAATGAGAATGATGTACCCCAGTGATTGTAATAAATGGTTCAGTTCAAAATTCCTAGCATCTGAAGAAGGCCAGAGCGTGCAACAACCGAAACATTGTAAAGATGAGGACAATAGTCCAAACAATGTAAATAGTGTATTTTATTTTCAAATAAAATATAAATACTCCTCTTGTTACATTTCTAAGGAGCAAGAACAGAGACATCAGGAGAACAGCTGATAGCAATTGATATTGCATTCAGATTCTTGCAGATTAAAGTTGGTTGGAAAGCATGGAGCTGGAATTAGGGCACCTTGAAGTGGTGTAATGGTTAACGAGCTTGTGTTGTGTTGCTAGAACAATTATGATTGTGTAGTGAGTTTGATTCTCACTGGGTGCCCCATAATTTCGGCCTTGTGCCACATTTAAGCCACTCTTAAAAAAACATCTTATCTTCTAGAATTACTCTGCTCTGTGTTTAGGAATAAATCACATTTTCCTTTTCAAATCCTTCCAATATTAGAAACAAACCAATTATCTTTAAGCAATGGCGATGTCCCCACAATGTGACATAGTGCAGACTCTGGTCAGCAGTGAATTTGATTCTGTTCTCTTTTCTCATCTCTTCAAAAAATGGGCAACAATGGAAATTGCCGATTGGTCAGAAAATAGAAAGAGAGATGACAAAAAATTTTTTTTTTTGATGTCAAGTTAAAAAAAATATTAATATTTTTATTAGAGCTTAAAAAAAACTTGCTTCTTAAGGTTGAGTTTCAATTCAGTAAAATATATTCAGTTCAATAATCAAAATCATTTTTGAAAAACTTTCCTACCTTCCCTCTTTAAAGGAACTGGCCGCTTTTAAAAAAAGCTAAGTATTTGTTTATATTTCTGAGATGAGATATTCAGACTATTGTCCTCAACTTTGTTGTGATTTGAATGACGTTTCGGCCGTTGTATGCTCCGGCCTACTTCAGGTGCTAGCTCTGGTAAAAAATACTTGAGAAAATCATTGACATAAAAATGCTAGAGAAAACCATTAATATCAAAAATTGCAATATGAACTCTGGTAAAAAAGGGTTACTGGACATTAGGTTCATAAGTCCCAAAAATTCAGTTGTTTTTAAGGACACATGGCCCAGTGGATATTGGTTAGTTCCTGACTTCTTAGAATTGTGAGTTTAATACCAGGCTACATCAGTAGTAACTTGCAGGGTTAGCGGGAGATAACTCATGACTTCCAATCGAGGCTTTACGTAAGGAATGAGGATGATATTGTAATTGTAATTGTGATATTACAGTGATTGTAATAAAGAGTTCAGTTCAAAATTCCTAGAATCTGAAGAAGGCTGAAGAGTACAACAGCTGAAACGTCATACAAATCTCAACAAAGATAAGGACAATAGTCATATTTGATGAAATGGAAAACCCTCTTCTTCAAAGAGAATTATTACAATTTCATCACTAATGCGAGAAAAGAAATCAATTTTGAATTTGGCCCTAATAAATTAATGTATTATCAAATAATTTTTTTTTTACTTAATATTTCCAGTTAAAATGGGAAAAAATGTTTTACTTTCTATCAACTCTTGTGTGTGTGGCAAAATAAAACTAAGGCCCCTACAGTTAAACAGTATTATGTCAGATTAAAAACTAAAATCCATTAATTCTTGAAATTGCTTTGTTTATGTTTCGGATATGAAACTGAGCAGATATGTATGTTGAGAAAATCTGAATGAGTGAATGGGGTTGAAAGGCAAAAATAAAACTTTGCGAGATTCTGAAACCCTTCACAGCCAAGTGGTCAAAGCATGCCAGATCAGACAGTTGTTCTTCCTGCAAGAATGCAAGTTTCATCCTGCTTGAGGGCACATTTTATTTAATAAGTAAATGTAATAGGCTGGTAGATTAAATTTTTTTTAATTTCACCCCAACAAAGGCAGAACCCATCATTACTGCATAGGGGGTTACAATGAGAGAATAACAGGCTATCAAGAGTGTCGAAGAAAGGATTAAAGTTGAATGGAATTCAAGGAGATAGAAGATGCTAATTAATGTTGCATTTAAACTTTTAGAGGCTGTAGATATTGGGGAAGAAAGTAAACAGAAGCGAGTTCTACAGGTGGGAAGTGTGAGAAAAGAAACTATTAGAGTAGAAGAGGAAGTTGCATTTAACTCTTTCAACAGTAAAACACTGTGTCAGATTAAAAATAAAATCCATTAATTCTTTATAAAAATATATGATGGATTCTCCCGTCGCGTTCAACGTATGAGGGTCCAACCTTTTTCCAGCAAGACAACCACACAGAGATTTGTTTATAGTGGTGAAGGCATTGTGTAGTACCATCCACACTTCTTGGAACTGCTGATAACAAACAATTGGTGCAGATGACTGCCACAAATCGCACGAACAGCAGACCTCAATTATTTAACCCATAATTGGAGGGAACGAACGGATTAATACCTTTCCCAAGGGTACCAGTGCGCAAGTGAATGCAGCGTGCTCGAGTGAAATTGGAACTCGGCTCACCGATTTCCCCCTCCAAGCCGACATCCACCGCACCCCAACGCACATCCGTGAATGCTAACAGCACCTGGTATTCCCAAGTGGTCACCCACCTAAGTACTGACCAGGCTCAACGTTGCTTAACTTCGGTGATCGAGCGGGAACCAGTGTATCCAACGTGACATGACCGTTATATGACCGAGAATATATATATATATATATATATATATATATATATATATATATATATATATATATATATATATATATATATATATATATATATATATTATAAATTAGTTTTAGAACATGTACATTATTTTTTAATATATGTCCTCGACAATCATATGTTTGTTTCAATGTTTTTTACCTCCCGAAGAAACGTTGGGCACCCAACGTTGAAACAAACATATGATTGTCGAGGACATATATTAAAAAATAATGTACATGTTCTAAAACATAATTTATAATAAATATTTACAGCTCTACACATCATATATCGAGCACTGTTTTAAATTAATGTTTTGGATGGAAAAAATTCTTTCTTCATTCTGTACCCACTCGGATATATATATATATATATAGTCATCCGCAGATAGATCTGTATCACATCTCATCAGTATGGCTAGACATCCAATTGCTTTTAACCCAGCATTGAAACCCAACCGAATTGGCGTCAGTCGGTGATTCTACCTTTGAGCTATGGGCGCTTGGTAGAAGGAGGCAGAATTTTTAGCTTATATATAGCAGGACAGATTGAGTTCTATAACCTTGGTTGGAACCAGTCTATCTATCTATCTATCTATCTATCTATCTATATATATCAGATAGACTGGTTGCTAACCAAAGCTATGTAAGTCAATTTGTCTTGCTATTTAACACATAGCTAGAGGAAGAAGAGATGGATTAATATCTTTCCCAGGTTATTTGCATGTAATTAAATGCAATGAATTCAACAGAAATTTGAACTAGACTTTCTGATTTCTAATAACATGTTTTAATTCTTGTGAATTGGACACAAGGGAAAAAAGCTCATTGGGGGAGTTGCCATGAAAATATTTGTAGAAAAGACAAAGAAAAGCCCTGTTACCTCAGTGAAGACGTGATTGATGCTAAAATGCCAAATCAGGGCCAATTACATTGCAGGTCTTTCTTTGAATTTTGTCAAGAACCTCATGATGAATAATAGGAGCATCCAACAGTATTCAATGCATGGACGAATGGTATATATATATAAATATATATATATATAATGAACACAGAATTATGGAGAAAGAAAAAATATATAAAAGTATACACACACTCACTCACTCACTTTCACACACACATACACATGAGAATGAATACCGGATGGCAATTTGAAATATAGGACAATAAACATGCCTCCAACTAAAGCAGACAGATAGATAAAACAGCACTCACTACCACTCTAACAGAGATGGGTTAAATGACAAATCCTGTTATCAGTCTACGTGCACATATTTAAACCATAAATCAAAGCAGACAGATATAACATCGGCGACCACTATCACTTTAACAAACATACGTAAACGCCAAATCCTACTATTGGTCAATGCACACATATATAAACCATAAACGCATATACATACATGCACTTACACATACAGGCACATACTCACTACAATTAATGGCAGCAGTAGCAGCAAAAGATGACTATTCGTTGAAAGGCACAGTCCACTAGTGGACGTAAAATCAAGCTCTCCTATCATTCTGAACATGAGACTTTCATCTCTAAATATTAATGAATAATAAATAGGTAATACCCAACACCTTCCTTACCTTCCTTTATTTTACTAAATGCATTGTGATAGCTTTCAAAAGTTACCCATACACCTAATATACACAATGCTTCAAGCAAATTACTAAACTATCCTATATATATATATATATATATATATATATATATAGATATTTGATTGAACATTATTTTAAACAGCTACTTGTATTGGAATAGATATCCTATTTTTAATTAAACAGTATATTTATACATACATTTCTACTGGCCTGATTATTAATGGGAAATTTTCATGCGTTATTCCTAACAAAATTTCTCAACAATAATCGGGCTGGTAGAAATATATATATATATATATATATATATATATATATACCGTTTAATTAAAAACAGCACCTCTACTCAAATACGAGCGTTGATTGAAAATAATATTCAAACAAAGAAATTAAATATGTCGGTTGTCAATTATATATATATATTTAATTTATTTGTTTAAACATTATTTATCATGGATACTCGTATTTGAGCAGATACTGTGTTTTTATAATTAAACCAGATATTTATATATATCTACTGTTTAATTATAAAAAAAAGAGTATCTCCTCAAACACATGTATCCGTTAAAAAGAAAGTTTAAACAAATAAATTAAAAATTTGTTAGAGTTAATCCATTTTGTAAAAATTATACATATAAATATGCACATAATCCTATGTCTATGGCACGACTCGGAGTTTCATGCATCAGGTGCATATTTTAAACTGACAGTTTAATAGATTTGAATTTAAGTTCACTTGATGTTCATGGGAATTAAATCTTATAAAGTTAAGTTACTACTTTTTTAATAACAAGATTAAATTTTAAATATTCTAAGATTACATGTGGATA
This sequence comes from Ascarosepion bandense, assembly GCA_037127315.1. Classification (NCBI taxonomy): domain Eukaryota; kingdom Metazoa; phylum Mollusca; class Cephalopoda; order Sepiida; family Sepiidae; genus Ascarosepion; species Ascarosepion bandense. Next base: position 150,535 of record JBBBDQ010030506.1, read on the forward strand.
AAAATTTAAAATTTAAATTAAAAATTAAAAAATAAAATAAATAAAAAATATTAAAATGCAGGGAGAAAAAAGTAAAGGGGTGTAAATCATAAAACATATAAATTTAAAAATTTAAAAATTTAAATATTCTAGTTTCAGAATTCTAAAATTTTAAATAAAATAAAAATAAAAATAAGAATTAAAAAGTAAAATTTAGAATTAAAATTAAAAAATTAACTAATACAGGAAGCTAAATTTAAAGGGGCTTTAATTCATAATTGTTAAAAGTAAGATTTGCAGGGGAAAGAAAGGGTGTAAGTAAGTAAGGAAGAAAGGGGGAAAGGGGGAAAGAAAGGGTGTAAGTAAGTAAGGAAGAAAGGGGGAAAGAAAGGGGCATACATAAAAAGTGACCTATATCAATCTGGGTTTAAGAATTTTTTTCTATGACAGTAAGTGGTCATTAAATCATTTTTTTTGTTAAGTTAATTAATAGGTAATACCCAACACCTTCCTTACCTTCCTTTATTTTACTAAATGCATTGTGATAGCTTTCAAAAGTTACCCACACACCTAATATACACAATGCTTCAAGCAAATTACTAAACTAGTTTCTGAAAGGTTTTTTCTGTTGCTGAGGTGATGTGTCGTCCCCCGTGGGGATCTTCATATCGAAATGGCCATTCAACATCTTTGAATTAATCCTTTTTTAATATATATATATATATATATATATATATATATATATATAGATAGATAGATAGATAATTAATATGGTTTAAGATGACAAGTTTTTCTGAAAGGCATAAGTTAAATCTTTCTCCTTTTCTGTTGTAAGGTTTGGATTTAGCTCCGATATTCCAGGTTATAATTGGGTAGTTGTTGTTTTTTAATTTCCCCTAATGTATGGATAAAACAGTACTTTTGCTGTATTCATTGTTGTTTAAAGACAACGCATGGTTGTTAAGTCTTATTTTCTACCTGTTAGAAGTGCTTCCAAAGTAAAATTTAACATTATCATCCAAATGAATTTGAGCTCTATAAACAATACTCTCGGACATATATTGGCCATTCAAAGAGCAGGTTTTGTTTTTTCAGCAGCTGCAATTATTTTTTAGAAAGATCATTGTTGTTAGTCGGGTGATGGATGTTGTTTATGTGACGCAAGTATTTATTTGATATCATAATATTATGTTGGGAAATATATTTATCTATGTTCTTCACTCAACTATAACTGGCTTTAAAATTGTTTTGTTGAAGATTATTTTTAATGTGGGTGAAGAAATGTTTGTGAATTCAGTTTAAGAAGATTTTTCTCAGTATGAGTTTGAATGTTACGACTGAAGGGTGGGTTAAAATAAACTACTGGCGAGTGTTACAAGGAGAGAAGGAGAAGGTAAGGTGTCAAGTATGTGGTGATACCGACTGAGCAAAAGCGAGGGACCGGATGTTCGCACTTTCACGAACAAAAAGCAAATGACCAAAAGTCGTCGTTGTGCATCCGGGTTCGCGCAGATGTTCTGGTTGAAAAATAAAAATGAATTAAATATTAAATTTCCAGTTCGCGAGCCTATGCAAATTTTATTTATCCCAGAATCAAATATGGATATGAATTCCCAAATGAACACTCGCGATCCAAAATGTCGAAATGAAAAGCTGATACAGAAAGCATCGCCAGACAAACCGACGGTGACAGGCGAGAGTAATTAATATCTCCCTTGACCAAGTAAAGTAGCTACTATGCTCGTCCCTTCACCTCTCCTTCCTTCTTCCCTGTCTCAAAACTACTTACTGACCTAAGGAGCGACTACATCAAAGACATTCCTCACTTACACGCTCCCCACATTCCTAAGCATTAATTCTCTTTCAGCATTTTATTTGCCATGAACATTTTAACCTCCGTTGGACCTATACTACATGTATTATTTCAATTGTAAAAACATTAATTGGTATGTGTTATATATAAAATGTTATTTTTCAACTCAATTTGATTTTCTTGATTTATAATCATTTTATGACTTATAGTGGGCTATCTACAACAAGGCCAAATTCCGTTAACCTGCAACAATATACAACTACCCTTCACTAGAACAGACTCCTACTACTAACAGAAAAGAATAGATAAGCAACCCGCTATAAGTATCTTTACCCAGTTAAGATAGCAAAGAAGTTTAAGTGCTATATTTTTTGGAAATCCTCAAATGTGTATATAAAGAATAATTATTAGTTTGATCAATGAAAGAGTCAAAAAGATCTATTTACCCATACAGTTCCATGAGGTTCTCTTTCAGGTTTTAGTTGGTTGGCAACTTTTTAGAAATTCTTTCAGCTGGGTAGAAATTCTTGAATCAAAGTCGGAGTTGATAATGTCAGCGAATCCTGGTAACAACTAACAACTCTCTTCCCAAAACCTCTTTTTATAGGGGCTAACACCTAATTTGCATATTCTAGAATCTTTTAAAATTCTCTCAATTTTACTGGGACATTCTGGCATCTTTCAAAACGTTGTATTCCTAATTTCTCTATTTTTACAACTACTTCATGAATTAAAACTTTTTTTGTAATAACATTAGGACTCAATAAAATCCCTTACTACACTTTTTAGACATTATTAATATTATTTTTATATATAAATGCATCCTCTTAACATTATGTTTACATGATTTCTGCTTATTTCTGCTTACCTTGTCTTTAACGGAGTATTCTAAATGTTACGTCGGGTAACAGAATTATGTGAAATAATACAAAACAACGTAATAGTATAAAAGTAGGTGTATTGACAGGAAAGAGAAGTATTTACAAGATGTGAGGATTAGTAGAATACAGAACAAGGTAATTAGTATGCAGTATCATCGTAGAGACGTGAGAGATTGACTAGTAAAACACTTCCGGTGCAATACCCGACTGACTCGCTCACTCGACTTCCTTACTCAACTTCCTTCCTCAAGGTATAATCACTACTATTTTATATAGTGATTCGAATAGTCCATTTCCGTGGAAAGGTGGAGAGCACTCCAACACTAAACTACTGTTGGGTTTACTTTTTTCTAAAGCATTAATGTATTTAATTTTAGAATTGTCAAAAATTTCTTATTGCTAGAGTTGGTACTTATGGATTTGTGTAGGTTGTTGGTGATTCTCTGGGGGTGATTTGATTTCTTGTTGCTGTACATATGGTTACGTGAGTCCTTGGTGTATGGTTCGTGCAGACCATTGCTCAGATCGAAGTTAACGTCTAAGAATTTTATGACTTTAGCACTAGTTATGGTGGTAAAATTAAGATCGTGGTCTTTGAAAAATTTGATTAGATCCTTTCTGAGTTTATTTGTTTTTTTTGGTGGATTTATGCACATTTACTTTCTTCTTTCTGTATTTTAATATTTTTTATTTTATATTTTAATTTTAAATTTTAACTACAAGCAATCTTAGAATATCTAAGTTTTTAATCTTGTTATTAAAAAAGCAGTAACTTCATAAGATTTAATTCCCATGAACATCAAGTGAACTTAAATTCTATTAAACTGTCAGATTAAAATATGCACTTGATAATGCATGAAACTGAGTTATGCCATAGACATAGGACAATATGTATATTTATTAATATATGTAATATATTCATACATTGAGCACTCTTTTATTAACACCTGAATAATAATACTATACATATGTGCACCCTCCTAATATGTATATTTATAAATTTGTGTCAATATATATATGTATATATATAAACAGTAGCTACTCTAGCATCTATGCATCGTTCATTCGGCAATGAATTAGAACACTCTCAGCTATTGGGTGTGTATATAATGATAATATACATGCTAAAAAGTTTGCCTTCTTTCTTCTACCTAGTGCCCATAGCTCGGAGGTAGAATCGCCAACTGACGCCAATTTGGTCGGGTTTCAATCCTGGGTTAAAAACAATCGGATGTCTAACTGTACTTATGAGCTGTGATACAGCAAAACAGATCTGTCTGCGGATAGATAGATAGATAGATAGATAGATAGATACTCTATTAAACAGTGAAATTAATAACTGATTTAGATTGAAAAGTTCTACTAAAGAAGGACTATACCTTTGACAGGAATCAAGCCTGTATCTTCTTTCTCCATCATAGAAACCATTTCTGTAGCCAAAACATACTGCAAACCAATTCAGCCATAGAGGCTGTGTTGATAAAGCAAAGGTTTGAATTACCTACTTAAAGAAAGCGCATTTATGGTTGGGATTTCTACAAATCTATATCTGCTAGCTTCTGTTTGGAGATACAATTTTTCTTTAGTGAGACTTTTTAATCTAAGCTGGTATTTATTAATTTCACTGATAAAAAAAAAATTAAAAAAATGGGGATAGTAACTCAAATATGTATCAGAAAATTAATGGAGAAATTGGAAAAATCTTTCAAACATTGTTCCGATACGTAAAAATTCATGCTATTTACATTATTTGGACTATTGTCCTCATCTTTGTTGCCATTTGTATGACGTTTTGGCCATTGTATGCTCTGGCCTTCTTCAGGTACTAGGAATTTTAAACTGAACCCTTGATTATGATCACTGAGGTATATTATTCTCATTCCTTGTGTGAAGCCTCTTTTGGTAGTCATAAGTTATTTCACTCTAATCTGATTCTCTAAGCTACTTGTTCACCACTGTAAATACTACCTCATCTCAGAAATATAAACAAATATAAAATTTTTTATAATATTTGCTTCCATATATATAAATAAAATATAAGAGAGAACACAGAATAGTGAGAGTTTGGTTCATGCTTAAACACAATCTTCAGGCCTGAAGATTGCATTCAAACATGAAATATATATATATATGTGTGTGTGTGTGTGTGTGTGTGTGTGTGTGTGTGTGTGTGTGTGTATCCTATCTGATGACATGTAACTTCTGCAGACATATAAAAAGCCCCTATTTCAGTCAGGAATATTATGAAAAATATTGTTGTAGAGTACACTGAACGTTACTTAAACTTTATATATTTGTAACAGTCAAGGTTGGTTTTATATGACGCCAAATAACACACTTTCAGCAATACTTCACTGTTCATGACTTCAATTTATCAAAAATCAATTTTTTGACAAAAAGAATAAACAAGAGTTTCTTTCAAAAAAAAAAAAAAATCTTCCCAAACAAATCTATGAACAAAAGCAGCATTTCTGTATTCCCTTCAGAGGCCAGTGTACCAATGATGGGGGGAGCTCTATGCTGATGACATAGGTATTCATAATTGGAATAAGAATGACCTTGAACAAAAGACAAAAAAAAAAAAAATCAACACTCTTTACCAAGTGTTACAAGAAGTATGACTGAAGATAAACCTTTGCAAAATAGAAACTATGATCTGGAATTTGAATAAGTGTAATATTGCACAATAACATGTGCATCAAATGAATTTATAAATATTTAATAATTACCTATATTGCAGTTTCATCAATGAAAGTATGAAAAACATTTAGGGTGATTTGGATGAGTTCATCTTTGCTTCCTTGCCTTGTAAAATTTTGCAAAGTAATAATAACAAAAGAAAAATTCTATTTTCATTTAGAATTATTCACTTGACAATAAATACTAAACATAGTGTGAAATACATAATTTCTTTTAAAAAATTGGTGTGGCCTAATAATTATGGCCGGTAGTGTATATAAAACTGTTTTCTAAGATTAATGATTAAAAATGGCTTTAAGCAAATGAATCCTCTATTCTTCATCAAATCTCATTGAGTGGCACATCAAAATCACACACAAAAAACTGTACCAAATAACAAAAACACATCACTTGTACATTTTTAGACAGCAGCAACAACTAAAATGGATGTGACATGTCACTCAAAGAGATAATAATTGTATAATCAATATGTTGAATTTGCACACTACCTTAAACAAAAGGTTAGGAAGAGTGATAACAGTAAACATGGCAGCATATTTAATGAATTTCAGCTTGCAGTAACACTAACTGTTCAGTCAATGAATGTTGAATGTTTATGGGAACAGCTTAGTTTATATATATATATATATATATATATATATATATATATTAAAAAAACTTTAATCCAAAAGGAAAAGCAGGAAGGTAAATCCTAAAGTACCGATCCTAATTAATATTAATTACATTAATATTAAAAAATGATCAAGGTGGAGGGCTCAACGTAATTAATATTTAAATTACAGAGCCAATTATAAAATAAAAATAAATTTCAAATGTTCAAAAGCATTGAATGATCATTTCAACATGAAATCCCGACGAGAGATTTTACATCTTATCGGCAACTATCAATACTCAAAATGAAATAAAATAAAATAAGATATTACTGGCGGAAGTTCAAAAATTTATGTCACAGAAAAAAACTAGATGGGTGGGATTAATAAGTAGATAGCAATCAATGTCTATTTTTAAATTTTAGACAACATTACTTTTAGATTGAGTTGTAAGTGAAAAATTTAAAAATTTGGTTTTGTCTAGCTCTAAAAAGGGGAAGGGGGGTAACAGGAGAAATAGGAAGTGGTGTTTGACTGGGAAGTGAGCTAAACAAAATTAATTCACACAACTATATATATATATATATATATATATTTTCTTAAAAAATAGATGACACCAAACAAAAACACACAACCTATCTAAAGCAAAACACCAAGCTATCTATATACTTAAAAAAAATCGAAACTTAATTGTCGTGCCGGCCGATGGGGACGGAGCTATAACCATCTTAGACACTAATAACTATATTAAAGAAGCAGAATCACAACTTCAGAACAACAAGTTCTATGCACCCCTACCTCTGGATCCGACCAGTACTTACAAGTCAGAATTGTCACTTCTCATTCAGAACCTGAATCATAACATAGGCGAATTGGTTTATCGACACCACGCGGTGAAAACGGCGAAAGGATGGATATTCCAAAGAATTTTTTAACCGACACAAACAGACTTTCTCCACGGAGATGCCGTGTGTTAACTGGTTTACCGAAAATAAACAAACGGACGAGCCGTATGTTGCTTGGTTTATCGACACCACGTGTTGTAAACAAACAAATGTTCGGACGCTGCCGTAGAGCGCGTTTCCAATTCTAATTTTGAAAAAAATCACTTGTTTCCGATGAAGAACCGAGAACGGTTTGAAATATAAAACTACATTAAAAATAATTAAAAATAAACAAATACTGTTTAAAAAAGTACGTTTTTTTTAAAAAAAAATCAAAAACTTTTTATTATATATATATATATATATAGTCATCCGCAGACAGGTCTGTTTCGCTGTATCACAGCGCATCAATACGGTTAAATTCTGATTGCTTTTAACCCAGGATTGAAACCCGACTATCATTCAGGTGTTAATAAAACAGTGCTCAATGTGGTGAGAACAGAGCTACTTTACATACATGTTAATAAATATACATATTGTCCAACATTAATGGCATGACTCACAGTTTACTGCATTATGCAATCATAATCGTTTAATAATTCGAATCTAAGTTCGCTCAATGTTCATGGAAGTTAAATCTCAAAGTTAGGTTACGGCTTTTTAATAAGAAGGGTAAAATTTAAACAGACAAAGACTACATGGAGATAAAAAAATTGAAATTAAAATTTTAAAAGTAAAATTATAAATTTTAAATTTTAAAAATAATATATTTGACAACATAATAATATGATATCAAATAAATGATATATATTTCTTTTGTAGAGTCATATATGCTAGAAATAATGCCTTTGAAGGATACGGCCAGACCTTTTTCTTTCCAGCCTTGAGTGCTTATTATGTACCCATATAAATATTGTTTTTACATCACATTTACATAGGTGTTAATAAAACAGTGCTCAATGTAGTGAGAACAGAGCTACTTTACATACATGTTAATAAATATACATATTGTCCAACATTAATGGCACGACTCACAGTTTACTGCATTATGCAATCATAAGGTTCGTATTACAAACTGATCATTTAATAATTTGAATCTAAGTTCACTCAATGTTCATGGAAGTTAAATCTCAAAGTTAGGTTACGCCTTTTTAATAAGAAGGGTAAAATTTAAACAGACAAAGACTACATGGAGATAAAAAAATTGAAATTAAAATTTTAAAAGTAAAATTATAAATTTTAAATTTTAAAAATAATATATTTGACAACATAATAATATGATATCAAATAAATGATATATATTTCTTTTGTAGAGTCATATATGCTAGAAATAATGCCTTTGAAGGATACGGCCAGACCTTTTTCTTTCCAGCCTTGAGTGCTTATTATGTACCCATATAAATATTGTTTTTACATCACATGATCCCAGCAGCAGCACAATTCCTCTAACTACATCAAAGCCAGGTAGACTATGTTTGTTCTCTGGCAATCTGGGTTCAACTCAAATGTCGGCAGCAACACTTTATTCATATTTGACACCTTTCATTTGACTTCCACTGGATTCTATATTTCTTCAGCTTCGGTTCAATATTTAAAAATTCTGTTGCTGTTTTTTTTATCTAAATCTAAACTTATTTATAAATGGAACTTTGTCTGTGTGTGTGTGTGTGTGTGTGTGGCCGTTACCTATAGACTCCGAAACGGCTGAACTGATTTTCTTGAAAGTTTGCACAGTTGTACTATAAGCGTTTGTGAGTGTTCTTAGCTAGGTTTTGTGTCGAGGTACCCCCGATAAATGTCAAAAATCGATAATCGAAAAAATCGGGTTAGAGGAGTGGTCTGATCATAATTAAATTTGATACACTCATAGACAAAGACATAAGAAACGATATTCAGAAGTTTCAAGGTTGCAGTTCTTACAATAGTGCAGAAAATTTATAATATATATATATATATATATATAAAGCAAGATGATTGTGTGTATGTTTGTTTATCTGCCTGTATGTCTGTATTTTTTCGGCCCTTTTATTTTAGTTTTTGCTTCGGATTTGGCTTTAAGTAGGTATAATTGTAGTTCTTAGTCTCAGTCATGATACCATTTACTCGGAGGACTTATTTAGCCTTCAAAATTCACTTTACGATGAAAAAACCTTATTTGATATCGATACCAGGAAATCAAAATTTGACTTACATCCATTCATTTTTCTTTCAGTCTACGGTTTTGCTTTAACTGGAAACAACTATTGCTTTTTAGTTTTTCGTGCCAACGTCCAAAGAGTCTGAGCTGCAGAACCATGGATTAGTTTTAAAGCTTTCATTACACCCGGGCAATGCCGGGCTATACTGCTAGTCTTGCCATAAAACCTTGGTTCAACAGTTTCTGATGGCATGGGTACATCAAACGTGTCATACAATGTTTTCATAGGTACCTCTTTTCAGAGACTTTCTAAATCAATGAATCTTTGTTTTAAACAATTATGGTGTTGCTTATGTTCCCACACTTGGCTTTTGTACCATGTATGTCATTTTGTTGATCAGTTTTTTCATAACACCTCCCAGAATTCTTTTCTATGTTGATACATTTTTAAAAAGTAACTTATCTCCAGGTTTGAAGTTTTTTCTTATGTTATTTATTGATACTCTTGCCTTATGTTCTGGGAGTATTTTATTAAAAACAAACTTAATCTTCCTGACAAACATCAACTCTGCAGGTGACATTCCAGACACGGTGTTTGGGTTTGATGTTATTCTGAAAAGATTCAGAAATTGTTACAGCATCTCTTCATCTGACTCCTTTCCCTCCGACTTTTTCAGTGCCTTTTAAATGTGTCGCCAAACTGTTTGACTTGTCCATTTGATCTTGGGTGATAAGATGGCATTGTAATGTGTTCTATTGCTAATGATTTACAGAAAACTTTAAATTCACTAGATGTGAATTGTGTCCTGTAATCTGAAACAATAGAGTCAGATACACTGAATCTTGCAAAAATCTTGAGTAAAAATTTTATCATTACTGCGGTAGTCTGCCTTCTACATTTTAATATTTCTGGCAAGATCTATATGCATTCTGGACAATGGAATATAGTTTTTTGGCTAAGATTGAAATTTTATAGGTGATGACTATGCTGCCAGAGCAAAACCCCAGCATAATTTTACTAAATTTTCCATATCTTGATCCATTTTTGGCCAACATGGATAACACTTCATTAAGAATTTTATCCTAAAAATTCTTGAATGTCGTATGTGAATTTTTTAGCACAGATTTTTGCAATGATTCTGTGTGTCAAGTAGTTCAAAGAATATAGGTATTAGTCTAGATAGTCTGTCTGCATTACTCAGTTTTTTGGATGGTAGAATCTATTTTATAATTATAGTTTAATAGAACAGTTACCTAGGGCTGCAGTTTATCCAATCTAAACTTATTTATAAATGTAACTTTGTCTGCGTATGTGTCTGTGTGTGTGTGTGTGTGTCCGTTACCTATAGACTCAGAAACGGCTGAACCGATTTTCTTGAAAATTTACACAGTTGTACTATAAGTGTCTGCAAGTGTTCTTAGCTAGATTTTGTGTCAAGGTACCCCCAATAAATATTGATAATCGAAAAAATGGCTTATAGAAGGAGTGGTTCGGTTTTAATCAAATTTGATACACTCATAGACAAAAACATAAGAAACGATATTTAGAAGTTTCAAGGTTGCAGTTCTTACAATAGTGCAGAAAATTTATAATATATATATAAAAAAGGCAAGATGTTTGTGTGTGTGTTTGTTTATCTGCCTGTATGTCAGTATTTTTTTCTGCCCTTTTATTTTAGTTTTGCTTTGGGTTTGGCTCTAAGTAGGTATAATTGTAGTTTCCGACATGATACCATTTACTCAGAGGACTTATTTAGCCTTCAAAATTCAGTTTATGATGAAAAAAACTTATTTGATATTGATACCAGGAAATCAAAATTTGACTTACATCTATTCATTTTTATTTCAGTCTACTCTTTTGCTTTAACTGGAAACAACTATTGCTTTTTAGTCTTTTGTGCCAATGTCCAAAGTGTCTAAGCTGCCAAACCACAGATTAGTTTTAAAGCTTTCATTACACCCGATCAACATTGGGCTATACTGCTAGTTCACTATGTGTGGGAACCCTTTTTTTATCTATATATGGACAATGATGGATGATGGTCTGTCTGTAGTATGAATTCTCTACCATGTATGAATTTATGAAACGTTTTCAGAGCAACTGTGATGGCCAATGCTTCCTTTTCTATCAGGCTGTAGTTTTGTTTCAGCTGCTATTAATGATTTTAAAGTATGAGCTATTGGTTTAGTTCTTCTGTCTTCATATATGTGAAGTATCACTGCGCCAACACCCAAATCACTTGCATCTGATGCAACCACAATCTTTAATTTAGGGTCGAAATGAGCGAGTGACAAATCTGACGTTAAGACTTTCTTAATCTATTCAAAACTGCTTTGACATTTATCTGACCAATTCCATTTAATATCTTTCTTTAGCAGTTTAGTCATGAATGTTTGGTATATATCTTCTTCATCTACTGTCTCCCTTCAGGATGTAGGTGATCATTGACTTCCACTTGGCCCTGTTTCTTGTCGCTCTCAATATATTTCCTCTTGGCATCTCTCCCAAACCCTGATCCACCATTCATTTACTCAAGCCTATCAAGTATGTCTCATGCTGCTTTCCACTGTCTCTCTTTCCTTGTATCCATCCTGTGAGTATTAGATTCTCCAGCTCCTCTTTCATCATTACATGTCCCGGGAACCTCAGCTGTCTCTTCCTGATGTTAAGTATGAGTTTTCTTCTCATTTGCTTACTTTCCAACACCTCATTGTTGGTCATGTGTTCAGTCCATGGTATCCTCAGCATCCTTCTGTAGAACCACATTTCTGCTGCCTCAAGCCTCTCCCTCATCCTTGAGGAGATTGTCCAACATTCAGTGCCATACAGAAGGACAGACATCACATAGCAGTGAAACACTCTTTTTTTTTTTGTTTCCAATAAGATTTTCCTGTCTCTCAGTACTCTGGTTAGCTTTTGGAATGCATCCTTGGCCGATGCCAATGCCTCTTTGGACCTCAATGTTACACTTTCCATCCTCTGTCAGAATGCTTCCCAAGTATTTAAATTTCTCTACTTGTTTTATTTTACTTTCTCTAACCTGTAGTTGGTATTTTAGGGTTTTCTTTTTGCTGATGACCATACATTCAGTTTTCTTGAAATTTATGTTACTCCTTTAAATGAGCTAATTTAAAATTTCTGCTGCCTCTCCTTCATCCTTAAAGATATTGTACAACATTCGATGCCATACAGAAGGACAGATATCACATAAGAATCCAGCAGTTTTTTCTTTGTTTCCAATGAGATTTTTTTGTCTTTCAGTACTCTGGTTAGCTTTTGAAATGTGTCCTTGGCCATGCCACTGCATCTTTGGATCCCAACATTGCACTTTCTTTCCTCTGTCAGCACGCTTCCCAGGTATTTAAATTTCTCTACTTGCTTAAATTTACTTTCTCTAACCTGTAGTTGGCATTTTAGGGTTTTCTTTTTGCTGATGACCATACATTCAGTTTTCTTAAAGTTTATGTTCAGTCTTTTCATCTCGCTTTCTCTCGCTACTTTTTGGAGGAGATCCTGCCTTTCCTTTTCCATGTCTGCTATCGGCATCATGTCATCAGTGTATATTACATTGCTGAGATTGTGGCTGCTAATGATGAATTATGGATTTTATTTTTCTCAAAATTGTTTCGCTGTATAAGTTGAATAGATCTGGTTAGAAAGCACATCGTAGTCTTAAACCTTTTTCTATTTTTGTATACCTGCTGAATTCATTTCCTATCCATACGCAAGCCGTTTGTTGCCAATATAGGTTCTTGATTATCCTAATGTCTTCTCTGAAAATGCTGAGGTTACTGATCATCTTAATCAAGTCTTGTGGCATACGTTATCAAATGCCTTTGTGTAGTTTATAAAGTACAAATAAAGGCCCTTCTTCATTTGTATTGCTCTTTCAAATTGCATTCTGAGCATGAATATTGCATTCCTCATTCTGATATCTTTAATGAAACCACACTGTCTTTTCCTACCTCTGGGCCAATTCTGCCGCACACTCCGTTCACGCATGATAGTAATTAGCAAATCCTAAAAATGCTTGTAACTTTTGTTTGGGTGGCCATATCTTTTACTGTGCTTGAATTTCTTCTTTTGAAATGTTTTTAACTCAGTTAAAGATTTTCGAAGTCTAGTTAAATTTTTCTTTATTCCTTTTGACTTTATACCATGTATTTACCATGTTCATATATCTTTTGTCTTCCATTTATTTTATTTGCAATAAGTACTTTTAGATAGTATGCTCCATTTAACGATACTGCAAGATCGTTATGTATTCTGGACCATAGAATATCAGTTTTTGGTCAATATTGAAATTCTATCGCCTACCCTCCTAGATTCGTAGCATTTTTTGTTTTTAAAAAACCAAAAAACAATTACTTTTAAAATGCTTAGCTTTACAACTGTGGCAAGTATGTCTTAGGTATTGAGGGGGATTTATCATCTTTTTTTAATGTTCTCTTAGGAGTTGAAAAACGTAGGGCATATAAGTTCAGTCAGTTAGGTACCATATGTGATACACACTTGGGCAATCATGTCTCAAAAGAGACATGACTGACTGTGTAAAAGATTTTCTCCTCAGTTGGCTGCCATTACTTTCTGTGGTAGACTGGTTACCAACTAAGGCTATAGAACCCAAACTGTCTTGCTATTCAACCCATAGCTGGAGAAAAAGGCAACAGATTAATAACTTTCCCTAAGAGTATTTGTCCATAAGTGAATGCAATGAATTCAACTGGAATTTGAACTCTGCTCACTGATTTCTTGTATCAACTGCACCACAACACACATCCAACCGCACGCAAGTTAAACAACCTTAAACTTTGAATCTTTTCCTACCCAAGAATATGTTAAAACGTGTTTCTCTCTTAGCATTTGTTTTTATTAAATCTTCAAAATCTATCTTTTTGAATAATCGAACGCACACCAAATATTTGGATCTGAATAATTAATAAGCATTATAATGTTTAATTACTCCAAAGCTAGGATTCTGAAATAATTTAACCCTACAGTTGTCCAATTTTTTTTTTTTTTTTAAACAGAGAGGAGGTACCAAAAATTTTACATCTGTCAACCCGAAGATTATCCTTAACCAGCTAAATTTAACATAAGACTTTAAGGCACTTTTTGTGAGTACATTATTTACATTGGTCAGACTGTTCTCATCTTCATTGCCATTTTCACAATGTTTCGGCCGTTGCTTGGAATTTCAAACTGAATCTTTTATTTTGATCACTGAAGTATATCATTCTCGTTCCATGTGTCATGCCATTTCCAAATCTCATATAGTTATCTCCCTTTAACTTTGTTATTTCTTCACCACTGCTGTAGCCAGATATTGAACTAACCAACAGTAGGCCATGTATCCTTGAGGACATCAGTGTATGAATTTTTGAGAATTATAAAACTTAGTTGCAATTTTTTTTTTTTTTTTTTTTACCAAAGCTCATATTGCAATCTGAAGCTAATTATTTTTTTTTAGCATTTCGTATTACTGGTTCCCATACTGCATTCATTTCTATACTTGGCTGGCTTAGATTTTTGAAACCTAGCTATAGGCTTTTTTCTTAGATGGTCAGATGCTATGTACTTGTGAAATGTCTCTTTCCTCAATCCTTGTGGTATCGAGTTTTAGATTTAAAATATGTTGACACTCTTCTGCTATTTCCCGGAGAGTTAATTTGGGATCCATTGCTAATTTAGCAAGGATCCTGGATCTTATTTCCACATCCTTATTAGAAGTTAAGCTCTCTATGAACATTAGGCATTTAAATAAATCTAGACTTAATTAATAAACTTGAACTTCTTATATATTCTCGATTCATGACTCCTGTATAACTGACAGGATGTTCATTGTCACACTTTACTAAGACATTGTCAATGTGTATTGAATAATGAGCTTCTATTACTGAAAATTTTTGATAGTATTTGAGTTTCATCAAAATTTATTCCATCTGTTTTTTTTTGCAAAATAAAATTTACATACTTTTCATGTACAGCAGGTGTCAATTTTTCTTAATAATAAACAAATTTTCTTTTCATCATTCCAATGCGAACAACCCCTTTTGATGATCTCTTCATATCTTCTATAATAAGTTGGAAAAGTTATCCCTTCGACTAGATTGCATAAAAATTTGCTAATTGAATTAGCATCAGAATTGGGAGTGAATAAATCTGAAGTTTTTTCTTCCATAGTTTTTATTAAATAATAATTAAAAAAAACTTATTGTTGTTGTAATTGCTCTTTCTGTTGTTTTTGTTGCTGCAATTGTTGTGGTTCTTGTTGCTTTTGTCGTGCCAATATTTAAATGATTTTTTTTTTTTTTTTAATCACATCACCCCAAGCAAGGCAGCAAGGCCACTGGCGTGCAGGGAGCTACGTAAGAGTGAATAGATTGGAAAAGAGAAAACCGGAAACCACATCCTAAACAGGGAACAAGGGATGAGCCTCTACACCTGTTCAATAGACATGGGTGGTTTGTGAACCGGGCGATAGATAGATCTATCTACTCCAATTGAAAAAAAAAACAGAGTGAGAAGATTTGAAAAGAGAAAGCCGGAAACCACATCCTAACAGGGAACAAGGGATGAGCCTCTACACCTGTTCAATAGACGTGGGTGGAGTGTGAACCGGGCGATAGATAGATCTATCTACTCCAATTGAAAAAAAAAAACAGAGTGAGAAGATTTGAAAAGAGAAAGCCGGAAACCACATCCTAACAGGGAACAAGGGATGAGCCTCTACACCTGTTCAATAGATGTGGGTGGAGTGTGAACCGGGCAATAGATAGATCTATCTACTCCAATTGAAAAAAAAAAAAAAAAAAAGAGTGAAAAGATTGGAAAAGAGAAAGCCGGAAACCATATCCTAAACAGGGAACAAGGGATGAGCCTCTACACCTGTTCAATAGACGTGGGTGGAGTGTGAACCAGGCGATAGTTCAGTCTATCTACTCCAATTCAATGTTATCTTCTTTTGCTCAAACAGCTAATTCATTAATGGAATTTAAATCCAGTTTTCCTATGACTCTCCAGAAACTTTTTTAACTTCAAATTTAGTTAAACTATATTTTTGCTTCAGTATTTGTCTATACTTCTGAGATGAGGTCGTATTTACACTGTTTGGATTGTTATCTTCATTTTTACTGCTATTTATAAATGATGATAGATTTTCGTTCTTCCATTTTCTTGTACTCTGCTGAATATTTCATAGATTAATTTTTGAATAACTTCACCTGCTTATTTGTCCTACAAATATGACGTCTCTTTGGTGAAGTGGCAAATATTAATTAAATATCCTGATATGACATGGAGGACATGTTTTTTTGTTTCCTTGCAGAATACTTTTGTAAAGACATATACTTTTTTTTTTTTTAATCATCTCACCCAAGCAAGGCATTCCACTGCCACTATTGCGCATGGGGCTACATAGGGGAAGGTAAAGAGAAGGAGTGGTTAGACATAGGGAATGTCAGGAGGAAGGTAACAGATGAGTAAGGATACCGAGGATGAGGGTTGGGAAGAATGCTTGATAGAATGGGAGCAGGTTAGTGTGTTAGGAGGTGTCTATTGACCTTAATATACACTAGAAATAACTCCTTTGAAAAATACTGTCAGACCTTTTTCTTTTTAGCCTCAAATGCTTATTATGTATCTACATATATTTTTATGTTACATGATCCTAGCAGCACAACTCCTCTAATTACATCAAAACGAGGTCAACTATGTTTGTTCTCTGGTAATCAGTGTTCAACTGAAATGTCGACAGCAACATATCTGGTCGGGTGCCCCTGCTGCTCTCCTTGGGCTTCTTGACAAAATACAAAGGAGGATCTGTAACGTGGTTGATACTGACTTGGCAGACTGGCTGCAGCCGCTCTCACACCGGCGTGATGTAGCTTCCCTGTGCCTCTTCTACAAGTACTTTCATGGCTTCTGCTCCGATGAGCTTAGATCACTGGTGCCGCCTAAGCACGAATTTACACGAGATACTAGATTAGCAACTAGGTCCCACCCTTTTACAGTTAAACAAATAAGATGTAACCGTAAATTCTACTCCAACAGCTTCTTTTCTCGCGCTTCCCGCCTGTGGAATTCCCTTCCACAAGTCTGCTTTCCTGACAATTACAATCTCCAGGTGTTTAAATGTAGGGTCAATAGACACCTCCTATCACACTAACTCCCAACTATTCTCACAACACTCTCATCTACCCAACCCTCATTCTCGGTATCCTCACCCGCCTATCACCCACCCTCTGTTATTTCCTATATTTAATCAGCCTTTCTCCACTCTACGTAGCCCCCTGCACAGTAGTGGCAGTGACATGCCTTGCTCGGGGTGAAACGCTTATAAAAAAAAAAAAAAAAAAAAAAAAAAAAAACACTTTATTCATAAATGAAAATTTCACAACATAATATATCAGAAAAAATACTTGGCCCACCTGAATAATATCAGTTACCCTACGACTAATAATAATGACCCTTCCAAAAATAATAGCAACTGCTGAAAAAATAAAACCTGCCCAGTGAATGTTCAAAAGTATTGTTTATTGTTAGGGCGCCGCTCCTATTTGACTACAAATGGACTGTTCCCATTGCTATATACAGCAATGGTGGATTCCCTACAAGGGAGTCGTAGAGAGTCACTTGAGAGTCTCTAATGAGTTACTGAAGAGTCAGTGCGAGTCAGTGAAGAGTTAGTCACACTTCCGGTGGCATACCGGAAGTAATCACGTATACACACGTCTTACGACGGATTGGACTCTTGTATCTTTCTATTGTAAATATTACTAATCACTTCTGTACATACTAACCGTCTTTCTGCAGAATACAACTTATATTCTGATTCTGTTGTTGAGTTATTCCTTTATACTTGGCGACATAACATTTATAGAGCTTACATTCATTGAGATGAAGATGTTAAATTTTACTTTGGATCAACTGCTAACATGTGGAAATTTAAATTTAACAACTTCATGTTGTCTTTAAACAACAGTAAGTACAGCAAAAGCACTGTTTTATCATTATTATTTTAACATTATTATTATTATTATTTTGATTTATTATTTTTATTTATTGTTAATTATTTTGATTATTATTATTATTTTAACATTATTGGAAATTAAAAAAACAATAACAAGAACCTAATGATTACATAGAATACTGTGACTAAATCCAAATCTTATAATGGAAAAGGCGACAGATGTAACTTATGCCTTTTAGAACAACTTGTCATTCTAACCCATTTAAATAATCCTAATCTACTTAACAAAAAAAGTAATTTAATGTCCACATGCTACCATAGAAAAAAAATACTTACTTAAATTGTTAGACACCAACTCATACAGATGGCTCTAGATGTTTGTTTTTTTCTTCCTCACTCCCTTACTTTCCCCTTTCTTTCTTTCCCCCGCAAATATTACTAATAATAATTATGAATTAAGACCCTTTAATTTCATCTCCCTGTATTATTTTAAAATTTTGATTTGTCTATATATATAAAAGACAATCTGTGAGCCTGTGTGTGCCTGTTCCCTATGCATGCTTACATTTTTTAAGCTACGCCATTCAAACTTTCTAGGGACACATACCTACAAGGAAGCCAGGTTGGCACATACTTTTTGAGTTGAAGTTCAGCAATTTTCCTTTTTGCACCTTTTGGCCAATGGAGCCGGTTGTTTACATTTGCTCAGTAAAACATCTAAGATCTAAGATGGTTGCTAAATTACGTCACAGAAATCAAATTACACATGTCAAACGCAGTTAAAATATTTCTTTATTTAAAAAAAGTGTTTTTTCAAACAAAAACAAAATATGTAAAAAAAAAGTGCCAATGGTTAATTTAATTATTTCAGTCTTTTTTTTCAGATTTAATATTTCATGCTTCAGAAAATAAAATTAAAAAAAAAATTTTCTTTTTACTACATATTTCATGCAGGAAATCAACTGTCTTTAATTTGTGTGGCATTAGTGTAACTTTTTCCTTTAAAATTAAATATCTACATTTTTAAATATTCTTTGTAAATTTCTGAAATGAGAGTGTAATATTTTTCATATTTCTAATTTCAGAAAAACAAAATAAATAATTTTTATTTTTATGTTAAATTCATTTAGTCAACAAAAAATGTAAATATTTTCCCCCATAATTTAAAAAAAAAGAAGACTGGCACTAAAACTACACTTTATACTCCGTTCAAATACGACAGCAACATGCATTCAATGCCGCCTTCTTAATGCTGAAAATGGTTACGAACAGCCTCAGCTCTCCTTTCCAACTTTCAATAAATGATTTCCATCTACTCCTTTCATTAGCATCTTCTCCTACTACTAAAATGTTTTGAGTTGCACGGGCAACGCCCGGGTATGATGCTAGTTTCTAATATATGTCACTCTACAAAAGAAATATATATCATATTTATTTTATATTATATTATGTTGTGAAATGTATTATTTTTAAAATTTAAATTTTTTATCTCCATGTAGTTTTTGTCTATTTAAATTTTACTTTTGTTATTAAAAAGCAGTGGCCTAACTTTACAACATTTAACGCTCATGAACAATGATTGAACTTAAATTTAAATCTATTAAACACTTAGTATGCACTTAATGATTGCATAACACATGAGGAGAATATCTATATAAAGCTTGAACTGAATCTTGTCTACCATGAAATCTTTCGTAGACAAGTGGTTATATACATATATTCTAGAGGTTTGTGCTTAAGTTCATTTAGAAGTTAGGACTTTGAGTGGTAATTTTTAATTTGGCCTGAAAATGGCTTAACTTATTTTTCTTCTAGAAAAAAAATATTAATAGTTGCTCTGTATTAAATTATACACAAATGCTTATATATATATATATATACACACACACACATTTCTGTATTATAAACAAAAGGGCCACAAGTGACAACCTGGTCTTATGTATGCAGGGATGCAAAAGGCAATTATCTACCTTTGGGGAAATATGAATCCATAAAGACCATGTAATGGCTTGTGAGTGACATCACTTTGTCGAGTGACAAAGGTCAGTTGCTTTGTACACCTTGTAGAAAACATGTCACAAGCCCACAGAGTTTGGAAGAACAGAGGAACCGACCTGATAACATGAAGAACATAGAAAATACCGTCCTGGCCATTTTCCCTTTGGGATATATTAAAAGTAAGACCCTCTTGCCTTTTGCCCATTTCACACTGCTTGTTGTATTTATATGTTACTAGCCGGATAGTCCGGCATTGCTCGGGTGTAATGAAAGCTTTTATGCATATATATTATCGATTTTCTGCACTATTGTAAGAACTGCAACCTTGAAACTTCTGAATATCGTTTCTTATGTCTTTGTCTATGAGTGTATGAAATTTGATTAAAATCGGATCACTCCGTCTATTACCTGATATTTATCGGGGGTACCTCAACACAAAACCTAGCTAAGAACACTCGCAGACGCTTATAGTACAACTGTGTAAATCTTCAAGAAAATCGCTTCAGCCATTTCTGAGTCTATAGATAACGGACACACACACATGCACAAACAGACAGACACACACACACACACACACACACACACACACACACACACACAGTTTCATTTATAAATAAGTTTAGATAATTTCTCTGTGTGGTACAAATTAATGACAAGTATTTATATATTTGTATATAATTTCTTGTATGACAGCGCAGTATAAAAATATTCCTGAGAACAATGCAGGTTTGTAAGTCCTTTCTTTCAGCTCTTCTGTTCTGTCCATTCTAATAAGGTGTTGCTGTATCACAGATATAATGAAGTTTATAATCGGAAAAGACAAATTAGAAATATTCACTATTTCTTTCTTTCTTTCTTTCCCAAGCACCCCCATTATAAATGTATCCCAAATAAATAATATATGCAAATAGGTTGAATTTATTTAATTGTAAATATCTAATTTTATTTAAACACATTAATACCCACTGTTTCATAAATACGATGGGTGGGTATTGTGAATTATTAGTATAAATGGCAGACATTTTTTTAGACTTATTAATTAATGTAAGATTTTAATTTTAAGTTTATTAATTAATACAGGATTTTTATTTTAATTTGTAGAATTTATACTGAATTTAATGGTGGGCATTAAAATAAAGTTAACTTAATGAAATTAAAGATTAATAAAAAAATATTTTAATATAGAAGTGAATTAATTTTTACTTACCTTGATTTCCTGGTGCACCTGCAAAAAGAAAAAAAAATTTTTCAAACTTTGAAATATATCACTGGTATTGCAAAAATGTTTAAATGTTTAATATCGACTGCAGCTGAATATGCACTCTACTAACCTGTTGACCTGTCGATTCTTGTTAATTAGTGCCAGTCATAATTAATATTTTAAATAAACTTCTAGTTAATGAGTTAAAATTTCAAACTATAATTTATTCACATTTTTATAGTAATGTTTTTGCATATGAAGGTTTGTGCTGTTAGTTATTTATTGATGACTCTTTTCCTAGTAAACAATTTATTTGAAATCTTCATAGAAATCAATATTTCTTATACCTCTGAGTAAACTGTAAACCTCTCGCTATTTTCATGGTAAATGTTCTGACAAACTATATTCCTTAGTTCCACCACTTTCGACAGTCGTGTTTAAAACCTATCATGCCATTTACCCCTGAGATGAATCATCCTTATTTCCTTTGCATTTCATAAGCCAAAAGGAAGTTCCATTTGGGCACCTTTTTCCCAAGAAATGCTATTTTATGGAACAGATTTCTAAGAGGATGCTTTCCTAAGTGCAACAATCTTAACATCTTCAAGTCTAGGGTTAAAGGTTAATTGCCTTAAATGCACTTCTTCTCTTCACTTTTTATGCTCATCTTGTATTGGGTAAACGTTACAAAAAAAACAAAATGTCATTATTCAAAGTTTGGGTAGACCTGAAGGAGACTACCACCACCTTTAAATTTGTTGTTTTTCATTTTTTTTTTTTTTTACTTTTTTCAGTGCAATGTTATAGATTACACCCTAAACTTTCTGACTGACCAAAACGATTTGGAAAAAATTCAATATTTAAACAATTTTAGGGGGTGGGGAGCTCAGTTTTTCATACAACGTTTAAGTAAATCGATCCTCCATTTTGGAACCACTTACTGGTACGAAATTACAACCACCTGTAAATTGGTTGATTATCAACTTTTTGTTACTATTTTCAGTGCAATCTTATCGATTAAACCCTAAAATTTTGGATTGACAAAAAAAATTTGTAAAAATTTCAACATTTAAACAATTGTAGTGAGGGGGCGCTTAGTCTTTCATACAACCTTATAGTAAACCGATCATGTGCAATTAACTTTTTTGTTTGCGCATATTCAACAACTGAATCCTTTGTGAAATATTTGAATAAAGCCATTCTTGAAGTTTCCGAGGAAAATGTCATCGTAAGAACTAAAGAAAACTTGAAAAAGACAAAAACAACAGCAACAACTCGTCCCAAAAAAAACAAAACAAAGCGACCCCAACGCTAGTGGTTCCAAAATGAAGGATCGATGTACTATAATGTTGTATGAGAAACTGAACCCCCACTAAAATTGTTTAAATATTGACATTTTTTCAAATTCTTTTTGATAATCAGAAACTTTATGTAATAACTGATAAGATTGTGTTGAAAAATGTAATAAAAAATGTAAAACAACAAATTTAGAGGTGATGGTAGTCTCCGTCAGGTCTGCTAAAGTTTGCAGAAGAAAGGGTATATCAGTGTATTTTTTTTATATAATCATTTTACTCCAAGCAAGGCAGAAATGCCACCAGTGGGCGGGGGGCTAGAGTGAGAGAATAAAAACAGTACAGAAGATGTCGAAGAAAAGATAAGAGTTGGATGGGAGGCAAGTAGATAAAAGATAGCAATTTACATTGCATTTAAACTTTTAAAGATTGTAGATATCAGGAAAGCAAGCAAATGAAAGTGAGTTACACTAACGGGAAGTGCAAGAAAAGAAACTGTTAGAGTAAAAGAGGCGGTTAAATTTAACTATTTTGATGGCAATCTAGTAGCACGAGTAAATACATGTAGTCAGAGTACCAGGGAAAAAAAGTTTGTCAGAGCAGTTTCCATTAAAATATTTGTGGAAAAGACAAAGGGAAGCCACATCACGACAGTGAGAAAGTGACTGAGGGCAGGCTGCTAAGTCAGGATTGATTATGTTGAAGATTTTTCTTTGGATTTTGTCGAGAACCTCAAAATGAGAACTTGACTAGATATGGCAACAGTGTTCAATGCATGGAGGAATGGTAGATTTATAAATGTGCAAAATGGATTCCGATAAGACAAACTTTCTGGCCTGAAACGGTGATACGGAGTTTCCATTTTTGGTTAATCTTTTAATCTTCATTTCCTTCTTTAGGGAAAGATAGCCACAGTGTAGATATGTTAGCATTTTTTATTTATCTGTTTTTATAGATAAAAGCTTGAAAGTTTTTAAGTTTAATCTGATTGCCAGACTGTGTATGGGACCATAAATAATTGGTAAATTTTTGATTTGTTCCCCGAAGGCCTTTACCCCTTCAAATCTTTCCAAAACATCCTTATTTCCATGTAAATATAATTGCTGAACTCAAATCGATAATTGTTTATTGACGAAATGTCCCTTTTTTTCAAGTTTACAACCAGAAAAATATTGGACTTCTTTTTGCCTCACCCCGTAACCACGCTTCAAAAAATGTTATTCACTGCAGAATGACTTCACGCGTAGTTTGCCAATTTTTCGACAAATTTACTTCCTTTTTGCAATTACTAAGTGGAAATTGATTTCTGAAACCAAACAAATCACGGAGATATAGTCCGATTTTTTCTGGTCGATAACAGGAAAAAAGGTAGGTTTCTTCAACAAATAATTATCGATTTGAGTTCAGCATATACATTTGCACGTAATTAAGGAAATTTAGGAAAGATTTGAAGGGGTAAAGGCCTTCGAGGAACAAATAAAAAATTTACCAAATAATTTAATTTAAAAAAAAAATCTAATTTAATGTAAAAATTATAAGGAGTTACCAACTTACTACAAACCAATGTTATTTTACTTTCGATAATATTTATAGATAAAAATTTGCTTTACAGATATTATCACCTCTTAGTGGTGCATTAACATGTTTTTATTTTTTGGAATTATAAAAAACTGATCCTTTCCAAAATATTTTACCTAAGGAATTAACATATTTCCAATCAATGATGGTTCATTAAAAACTCTTGGCAGAAAACATACAGGTAAAAAAACTGCATACGTTACATAAAATACCAAAATTATTTCTTTAATGTTAGTAGAAGATTTAATTGCTTCATCATTAGATTGTGTCTCGGTGATTTCTGATAAGTCATAGGCATCTATTTGTACTACAAATGCTCGCCATGACATACAGTTTTCTATTATAGTTGGACTAACTTTAATAAGTACTCTGTCAGGTATAAGTAAGTATTAATATGTATTATTAATCTGATTTTACCACATTCTCCTGGCGTCAGTTTAAATTGAAACCTTCTAGCAAAGATACAACTTAGGTGTGCTGGTTATGTTGTGAGAATGGATGACCATAGTCTTCCAAAATGGATGGACAACTACCAAACTTCGAGTGTCCAGTAGAACGTCCACTCTTAGGCTACAAATTGAAAGACAATTTGAAACGTCTCTACTTTGATCTGAAAACCTGGGAAGTTCAAGCATCAAGCCAAAAGGAGTGGCATAAGACAGGTCTCATTAAGTTGAAGGGTTTTGAAGACAGTAGACTGAAGCACTGTGATCAGCTTCATCAAACTCTGAAGCAGAGATGCCATCAAAATCCTGCTTCAACAAATTTAATATATCTGTGTGGCTTTGTCATCTGCAGCAAGGCTGGGCTAGATAGTATCATTCTCAAAAAAGCACAAATGAAATGTACTCCTCTTATCAGATTTTCTTTACAATTATACAAAGCAAGCATGCATAAGGGTAAAATGAAGGGCAACATCCACTACTAACCCTCATTTATCATTCATGATAGGAGAGTCCACCATCTCTTGGCACCAAATATTATCATAACTCACGCATTAGTTATATATTGATGTTTATTTGTGATAATGTTTAGCACCAAGGTTCTTGTTTTTTCAGTTGTTTTACTGATAAAATGTATTTTGGCAAGCAGGTCCGTTATTATAAAATGCTTGATATTGGGGCGGAGATAGAGCGTTGATAAGTATGAAAAGTTTGTCTCTTTAACTGAGCAGATTCATGCCGACTTTGAAGTTTCATGAGGACGCATTTATGATGTTCTTATGCATCAGGGCTGTTTCCTGATGAGTGAGAACTTCAGCCCTGACAAGTAAAAACATCATGGCGGTGCCCTCACGAAACTTTGATGTTGGCATGAATTTTCTCAGGTAAAGTGACAAACTTTTTGGACTTATATATATATATATATATATATATATATATATATATATATTATGGAAAGCTCTGGAGTTTAACAAAATGGAATTAACAACCAACATATTTATTTGTTTGAACATTATTTTTAATCAATACTCATATTTAACTAGATATTCTGTTTTTAATTAAACAGTATATTTATATATCTATATTTCTACCAACCTGATTATTTATGAGATATTTTGTTATGAAAATTTGTGTCATTCAGCAGGATTTGAACCTGTGACCCCAAACAACATAGGGGAAGTCACCAATTGATCTGTTGTGTCTTAGACTACTTGACCATGAATGATTGCACAGTCCAAATGAAGACAAATCAAGCCTTGTATACACAATTTTCAATTTCTCGCAAATAATCCTCTCTGCTCTGAAAAGTCTCGTAATGTAAACAAATGTAAACAAACAATGTTCTAGAGATTAACGAAAAGGAATTAACAACTAACATATTCAGTTTATTTGTTTGAACATTATTTTTAATTGATACTTGTAGTTGAGTAGATATTCTGCATTTAATTAAACAGTGTATTTATACATATATATATATCTATATTTCTACTGGCCTGATTATTTAAGAGAAATTTTGTTAGGAAAATGTGTGTCATTTAGCAGGATTTGAAACTGTGACCCCTAACAGCATAGGGGAAGCCCCCAATTGATCTAGTATATCTTAAAAAAACAAACAAACAAAAACACACACACGTGAGTATATATATATATATATATATATATATATATATATATATATATATATTTTGCTTAAAGTTTTTATTTTTTTTATTTCAAATAAAAGCTTGGAGATTTTCCAATATATTTCAGTGAAATTTTCATTTTACCTTTTTGCAGTGAAACCGATAAAATGTAACCACAATTTCTACTCCAACAGCTTCTTTTCTCGCACTTCCTACCTGTGGAATTCCCTTCCACATACTTGCTTCCTCGACAGCTACAATCTCCAGGAGTTTAAATGTAAGGTCAATAGACACCTCCTAACACACTAATTCATATCCATTCTCTCAAACACTCTTCCCATCTACCCAACTCTCATCTTCAATATCCTTACCCGTCTATCACCCTCCTTCTGACATTTCCTATATCTAACCACTCTTTCTCATTACCTTCCCCTATGTAACCCCCCTGTGCAATAGTGGTAGTGGAATGCCTTGCTTGGGGTGAAATGATTAAAAAAAAAAATTGTAGTTTATAATCATAGTTTAGGTAAATGGAAAATGGTTATGGGTTTTAACTGAAAATTACCACATTGTGAATTATTGTCTGTCAGAAAAATCAAATCATTATCTCAAATGAGCAGCAAAACTGAAGCACACTAGGGGGGTAGGTAATGTCAGCTCATCCCCAAGTAACCTTTGTTAGCCCCACTTTCTCCAAATGTGTTGTTTAGTTCTCCCAAATGAGTGAGTTTTGTCTTAGTATCTGGAATGTCTGTTAAGGCATGATGTTTCTGATTCAGAAAACTTTGCTACTTTGATTCCTAAGTAACAATCTCATTTAGTAACCCTCTACTTTGAGTGGCCCTTGAGCCTTGTATTGGGTGAAAGATATTTAAAAAGCAAAAAAAAAAGAAAAAATTAAACAGACTGATAGCAACTTTATGTCAAAACTAGAATACTTTGTCTGAGTTTGTGATAACTTTTTTGAAAAAAAACCATTAGACATGTGTATCTCATCAATTACTTGGGGTAATGTCACACCAACCATATACTGCTGACTGTCAACAGTCAATTGATTGTCAGAGATAGCAGGTGAGCTAGGGCAGGGTTATATTAAGCATATGGTAGCAAAACAAAGAAGAAATAATGGAGGTTTAGGAAATAAATCATCGTATTAACAAAAAAATACAATAAGTAGTAAACCAGTGTGAATGTCTCTCTTTGAAAGAAAAAGATAAGTAGAATCATAAAAGTCATTTGTAAGGTAGGAGAGGCAGAGTAAGACCAAACTCAAAATAGTGTATTTGCTGCCATCCTGGTGTCAGAGTTGCCCAATCCTCACTTTCCAGACTTGACAGAGTTAAAAAAAAATGTCTACATGGCCTTGTGGGTGATGAATTCTTTCCTACACTACAACCCCCTTTTCACAGATGCAATGTCGCAAGCTTATCGCCACTCTCACTATTTCCATGGAAAATGTTCTAAGACCTTCTATACCATGAAGAACAAAGGGGTGAGCAATCCCCATTCCCTTTATATTCCATTGGTAAGGAAGAAGTTCTATTCAAATAGCTTCTTCTTAAAACAGATGCCCAAGGATACTTCTCCAACCACAACAATGTTCAACCCTTTTTTAAGTCTAGGGTTAACCATTATATACCAAGAAGGAAATTACTGGAATGTAATTGAAACTCACCTGAAGCGAGCTGAATGTATAATGCTCCTCATGGCAAAGACATTTCCACCGAGCTTCTGTACGGCATATGACTTCATTGAATTTCTTTTAATGTGTTCCTCTCGAATTTATATTTAAATTGGGGTCAACAGGAGAGAATGTGCACCATTTTGGGGCCTTCCTCTCAACGGTTTCACTTGCACACTGCCCTACCCTCACTGATGTGAGGCCCCATTATAATGATATACAAGTGTGTTGTACATATACTACTTCAAATGTCTAACGGCAAAATTAGATTTGCAAAAAATTTCGAAAAACGGCAAACTTCGCGTTTTGAGAATGCAACGTGAACCTCATTATGCATTCACGAACAGTCATGTCATGTTCACTAAAACACTCCACGGAATATTTATTTTTTTCCATATCCACATAGAACTATTTTCAGTTACTTCTATTAGGCATTTTATACTTTAGGCCTTATTATGCCCTTTGATTCCAATTTGGCCCAGAAATTGGTGCAGAGTGCCTGCAACGAAACCCCTTGCTCCAATTTCCACTGCTCTAATAATTACATTATACCCCTCCTTTATCACCTCTGGTTTTAGATTTTCATATTTATTAGTTTTATATTTGTGGCTTTGTTCCATAACATATCCTCATAATGTACAATTCTTATGTCCATAAAGTAAGCCCACTTGGTCACCCACTAAACCCAGGGAATTTTGAGCCTTGTATTTGGTAAAGAATAGTGTAAAGAAAATCTTTCAAGACTGACAGATACCTACTACTTCTCTCTCTTCATCTATTTTTGTGTACTAATCATTATCCTATATCCAGTGAGACAGTTTCATGAGTCAATTGGCATTTGCTTCTCACTGAGTGCCCTTTAAATGCACCAAATGTGAATAACTTATTTTAAAGTAAATATTGCTTTACAATGCTTACAAGATGCAGAGTTGACTTGATGGTTATCAGTACACAAAACTAAATCAGCAGAGTTCAAACCCTGTGCAGATTTGTCTACTTGGCACTTACATTTCTTGAGAGACACATGAATTCTCCTTTCTCAAAACGTCAAGTCCATAAAACAACCCCATTCATTAACAATACCTTGAGAGGCTCTTGGGTCTTCCATAGGGTGAACAAGAGAGTAAAAAATATTTGTGTTGGTCAGCTTGTACTTTTCATTAAACTGATTGTAACCAGTTACAAAGTCTTATATTTTTTATGGGAGATAAATTGGGTTAGTTGAGCTTCAGTCAGTCAGTTAAGTGCAATACACGCTTGGGCGATCATGTCTCGAAAGAGACATGACTGACTGGGCAGAACATTATCCCGCATTGCTTTCTGTGGTAGACTGGTTGCCAACCAAGGCTATAGAACCCAATCTGTCCTATTATTTAACCCATAACTGGAGGGAAGAGACGGATTAATATCTTTCCCAAGTGTATTTGCGCGTAAGTGAATGTAAGGAATTCAACTGGAATTCGAACTCGGTTCCCCGATTTCTCGTTCCGAGCCGATATCCACTGCGCCACAACCTTTAGTTGAGTTTACTCAAGCTAAATACGATGAAAGGCGTTTAATTTAAGGGGAAAAAAATCATTCTAAAATTCATTGTATTCTTTGAAGTTAGAATTTAAATAAATGAAGGAAAAAAAATCAGGGAAAAATATTTAATGAAATTTAATTTTTAAACGATTGATTTTTACTCACCTCAATGGCGATGTTTAAAAATAATATTTTTTTTTTACGAAATTTTAAATAAACTTTACAATTGACCATCAACAAGAAACCTCGGCATGTGAGAAAATTTATGTGAAAAAAAGAAAGAAAAGAAAACAGTAATTTATATATTTTTTTAATTTTTAAAATCTTAAAAATGTATCTTTGCTCAAAATAAAAATGTAGAGTGCAGTGTAAAAACAATTTATAAAAGTCTAAATTTATTTTACGTTTGGGCAAGAAAACGTCAAAGTTTTTAAAATTCCCTGATTTTTAACGAAGCGTCTCTTGTTCTTTTCACAGGGAAGAAAAAAAAGCGTTCGATTCAAAATTTGAATTCGAATAAAGGAAAGAAAAATGTTTTTTTTTTTTAACCAAAAATAAATTATTACTTATTTGCCTATTTATCCAAATGAAATAAGCAGAAATTCGGGCGAAGTGAAAAGGTTTTTTTTTTTTTTTTTTTTTTTTTTTTTTTTTAACACTAAAAGAGAAATTGAAATAAAATAAAGTAGAACCACAATTTTGTTATAATCCGTTTCTTTAGTAAAAAAAAAAAAAAAAAAAAAGATTGGTAGTTAGTAAGATTTGACAAGAAGCTCGATTTGTTTTTAGGAGGATTTCAAAAACAAAATATTACTTTTATTTTTTTTTTTACAAATATGTTACTTTTTAAGAAGAATCAGAATTAAATAATTTTAATTAATTATATAATTAATTTTCAAGCATTCGGAAGTAGGATGTTTCGAATGATTTTAATAGTGTATTCGCCTTTTTGAGGGAATATTTCGAACAAAAATAATTTAATGAAAAAAAAAAGATAATAAAAATATAAAAAATAAGAGAATTCGGAAATCAAAAATTATTTAAGTGAGGCTGAGTGGGTTAATACCCATTCCATAAATTAAATAAATGAAATTGAAATCCATTTCTTATTTTGAATAAAGTACCGATAAGTTTAAAATACAATCAGCTGATTAGCTGAGCTGATGATGTTCATTAAAAAAATAAGAAAGATCTCCATCATTTAACTTTTTTTTGGTTTGAATGTGCGCACACACACCAAATCCCTAAAAAATAAAAATATAACGTATCCCCCGTGGGGTGCTGAAAAATACTCGGCCAGTCACGCTTCCCAGAAATAAAAATGTATTATTCTGACGTTTAACTAATGGAGTAATGATTAGTTTTTTTTTGTTTGTTTTTTTTAAGTAAGCGGGGCCGAGAACTTTTCAGCAACCCCTTGTGTCCCTCTTACAACAACAGTACGCATTACAAGACAGATAAATTTCCACATAGAAAGGTAAAAGCCGTATTTTACAAAATTCATGAGAGCAGTAAACTTAAATTATAAACAAAAAAGGGTAATTTTTTTTCTTAAAGACTAAGGAAACTTAATAAATAAATCTACAGAAAAAATATTTAAAACTAAAAGCAAATACAATTTTCTGATGACGGCGTTTTAACTGTCAATTGTCAAATGAATGGCTTTTTTTGTTGCTTTCTTTGCTGATTCTGAAAATTTCGTTTTAAACTTTAACAATAAATTTTTTTATTTAACGTTTGAGTGAAAAAATAATTGCAAAATAATAGAAATTAAAATATATTTCTCTTTAAAACTGAACAGTTTTTTTTTGTATTTCTTTGTAGTTTAAAAACATTTTTTGTCTCTTTCATTGTTTTAATGATTAATGTTTTACTTTTTAAAAGTCCGCAATCAACTTTTTTATAATTACTTTTAGTTTTCAATATTCTTTCTTTTAAATTTAAATAATAAGATGTCTTTTAAAATGTATTTTATTTTTAAAAACAATTTAGAAACCTACAAAATTTGAGAAAGTCTTAGAGAGAGAGGGAAAAAAAAAACATTTTTTTTAGCCAATGTCTCTAACATGGGATTAAAAAAAAAAGTCGTTGCGTTCCAACAGTTTTTTTTTTGTGTGTTTTTATTACTTTTTTTATTTTCGGGAAAAACAAATTTGAAAATTTTGCGTCTTCGCTTTTGTGATAAAAAGAAAGTAAAACTTCAAAGTGAAAGTATTTTATTTTTTTTTAAAATTTTTGAATTTTTAAAAAATTTAGTGTGCCTGAACATTTTTTTTAAAACCTTTTTTTTTCCAACTCATTTTTGACAACTGTCAAAAACATGTACAATACAATTAATTCACTAATTAAAAAAAAAAAGGTTAATTGGCGGTAATTATTTTTTCACAGATTTCAATTTCTCTGACATCCACACCACTTATTTTTTTAAAAGAGTTCGCCTGGGGAAAACTACTGACACGAAAAGACAAAAATTTATTCAATTTCAAATGGACATTATCATTTGAATTCTCTATTTTCAATACCACATTTTCAATCAGTAAAACAATAAATAAAAAAAGTGAATCCTAGCGAGGATAGATTTTAATTAAATTCTATGACCCTTACTTTTAAATTATTAATAGATAAATTAAAAAGTACCAAATTAATTCAGCAATCAATTTTTAAGTATTAAAAAGCAAATTCTAGAATAAAAACTATTTTTTTTAATAAATTATTTTTTTTATAATTTTAACTTAAAAATATATAAATAAAATAGCGATAAAAAGAAAGAACTCCGCGGCCTGCCGTATAGAGTAACCAATGAGAGTGTGTGATATTCGTTGGGTACTCTACGGTAGTGGCCTTGTGCCTGACTGAGCTAAGCACATGCTCAGTCAACTCTTGCAAATTAGTCGCTCGTGGAGTAATTTTTAAATCCTCCTTTCTTTGGTTTATTTAATTTTTTTAATATTGGCAACTTACTGACTGTTATTTGAATTTGCTCATTGTAGTGAATTTGATTTCGGTTAGGGGAGACACACAAGAAGAAATTGTGGCCGGTGCTAGAATATTATAAACACTAACAGGTTAGTTGTTTTTTAACTTAAAAATCACTAATTGGCGGAATAGAGCCATAACTCAAACTGTGTAAAACCGCATTTATATCAATAACAAGCACTATACGTCTGTCCCATGAATAATCCATTGAAATGTGTACCAATAAGTTTATGTAAACTTTAAAGCAATACTTAGGACAGTGTTCAATGCTTTTAAAAACTAAGTTTATGAAAAAAAATCGTTTATCTCTACTGCCTGTTTTTAGACAAAAAAGGATTTCATTTATTTAATGATAATGCTTTTTTTTTAAATCTATTTGTTTATTTTTTATGATTCAAACAGCACATGCAATAATGTATCCAGTTACCCTCTGTAAACATAAACAAAAATAAATCGATGAGAAAGAATTGCCTCACTTGTAGTTGTAGGACTTCCTGTAGTAGCTCCACCACCAAATGTAGTAGCAGCAGCACCACCACTCCCACTATTAGCGGGGGCACTTGAATTAGACGGCGCTGCTGTTCCTGTTCCTGCTGCTGCTGCTGGTGCTGTGGTATTCCCAGTACAGGACACATGTCGGGTCATCACGCACAAAAGCAGAAGCACTGCTAGGGTCAGCGGTATACAACGCCAGCGAATTGACATAGTTCTTTTAAAAACTATTTTCTTTTCTCTCTCCTTTAAATTATTGCAGAAATAAGGTTTTAATTATAAAATTCTTTCTTTTAAACAAAGTCCCGACGTACAGAACAGGAGTTGAGTGCTGATGGTTGGCAAAAATTAAAATAACAACGCGGACGCCACACGTGATGTCATAATGCTTTTCGTTTTTATTTTTCCTTTTAAAAGCGAAGCATAAAAACAACAAAATTCCGTTACCTAAGTTACTTCAAATTTAAAGAATATGACTGCATACCTAGAAAAATACAAATTCTCTACACTACTAAGTTCAGATTTAAAAATGTATTGTAAATTTGTCGTGATTTGTTAGGAATTATTACAAAATAAAAAAAAAGTGTTACTAATTAATAGAATAAAGTTTTAAATGCATTGCAAATGATTTTTTAAATGCCTTGAAAATCAGACAGAAGAGGAGTTTAGTGGTCAGGATTTAATTTTACAATCTTTACTAATACCCTTTTACAATTTACTAATACCCTTTCCCAAGGGTATTCACTTACTCGTAAATACCCTTTGGAAAGGTATTAATCCGTCTGTTCCTTCCAGTTATAACAGGACAGATTGGGTTCTATAGCCTTGGTCGGCAACCAGTCTACCGCAGAAAGCAACGGCAACCTACTGCGGGATAATCTTCTGCCCAGTCAGTCATGTCTCTTTCGAGTGTTACTGATGGAATAGGGTTGAAGTAGGATGAATTGAAATGATAGAAAAGAAGCCAATCACTTTTAAAACAAAATTTATTGATCAGTATTGACCTCATCCTACTTTATGGTGGTTTTCTAAGCGCAGCTTAGATGTGGCACAAGGCCGAAAGTATGATGCACATCCTAGAATTAGTGTGATTGTTATTTGGGAAACTAGGTCCTGTTTTATGTGTCATGTCTTTTCAGGACATGAGAGATCATGGCTCTCCAGAACTGCCTGTTTTTCATCTTTAAGAAAATTTCGACCCTTTTTTATCATCTTTTTCGTGTCTCTTTCCGTTCACCCAATTTTTTTCAGGTTCTCTTTCAGTCCCCTTGTATGGCCGTGAATGCTGAATAAACTCACTCTAGATGAATATTAGCCCCCCCCCCCCACGCCACTTCCTCCAAAAAGAGGTCTTAAGTCCATTCGACTTGACATAACATTTTTCTTGTTATTGTTGTTCGATAGTGTATTTTTTTTTCTGTGAAAATTTTCTTCCCACAACTGCTACTATATCAGTGAGTTAATTGCCTTACGGGATACACGCTTGGGCGATCATGTCCCTTTCGAGACATGACTAACAAGGCAGAATATTTTTTCGCTGTAGGTTGCCATTACTTTCTGCAGTAGACTGGTTGCCAACCAAAACTATCGAACCCAATTTGTCCTGCTATTTAACCCATAGTTGGAGGAAGAAGATATGAATTAGTAAAGGAATTCAACTGGGACAGAGTTCAAATCCCAGTTGAATTCTTTGCATTCACTTACGCGCAAATACCCTTGGAAAAAGTATTAATCCGTCTCTTTCCTCCAGTTATGGATTAAATAACAAGATAGATTGGGTTCTATAGCCTTGGTTGGCAACGAGTCTACCGCAGAAAGTAATGGGAACCTACTACGGGATAATCTCCTGCCCAGTCAGTCATGTCTCGAAAGAGACATGATCGCCCAAGCGTGTATCACGTATGGCACTTTATTGGCTGAACTTATCCAAAAATATTTGTGCGTAAGTGAATGCAACGAATTCGACTGAAATTCGAACTCTGCTCTCTGATTTCACGTTTGGAGCCGATATCCTCTCTTTCACAACGCACATCTATCTAAACTTATTTATAAATGGAACTTTGTGTGTGTGTGTGTGTGTGTGTGTGTGTGTGTGTCCGTTACCTATAGACTCCGAAATGGCTGAATCAATTTTCTTAAAAATTTACACAGTTGTACTATAAGCGTCTGCGAGTGTTCTTAGCTAGGTTTTGTGTCGAGGTACCCCCGATAAATATCGAAAATCTATAATCGAAAAAATCGGGTTATAGAAGGAGTGGTCTGATTTTAATCAAATTTGATACACTCATAGACAAAGACATGAGAAACGATATTCAGAAGTTTCAAGGTAGTAGTTCTTACAATAGTGCAGAAAATCGATAATATATATATATATATATATATATATATATATATATATATAAGCTTTCATATCACCCGAGCAACGCCGGGCTATACTGCTAGTGTAGTAATATTTAAAGAAGACAGGATTCACTTGTATAGGTTTCAAGGGTAGAACTTCATGTTTTCTTTTCTCCAGACTAAAGTGAATAACTCTTAAAGATTTATTATTATTATTACAGGCGGTACTTCTCCTTCGTGAAAGGGCTGAAGCATCCCTAAAAGAAAAAGTGCCGAATCTCCACATTAAACTCAAGCTTTGTGTCACATTCTCCCCCAGAGGTAACAGAAATCTGGCTCTGCGGAAGGAGACTGAAAATTTAATGGACGGAGCGAGTAAGCAAAAGGAAGTCTTAAAGAAAATAAAAGCGAAAAGGACACTTTTTTAAATAATCATATCCCCCCCCCCCACAAGCGGATGTGCGTTGTGGTACAGTGGATATCGACACGGAACGAGAAATCGGGGAGCCGAGTTCGAATTCCAGCTGAATTCATTGCATTCACTTACGCGCAAATATCCTTGGGAAAGGTATTAATCCGTCTCTTCCCTCCAGTTATGGGTTAAATAATAGGGCAGATTGGGTTCTGTAACCTTGGCTGCCAACCAGTCTACCGCAGAAAACAATGGCAACCTACTGCGGGATAATATTCTGCCTAGTCAGTCATGTCTCTTTCGAGACATGATCGCCCAAGCGTGTTTCACGTATGGCACTAAACTGTCTGATACCTTGCTTACATACAACAGACTAAAATTTCCTTCCTCTGATTTCATGCACCCATGGCTTAAGGGGTTAGCGACTCCGACTGGCACCGAATCAGTCGAGTTTCAATCCCGGTCAGAAGCAAGTGGATGTCTAGCCACACCGATGAGCTGTGATACAGCGAAACAGGCTTGTATGTGGATGACGAATATATATAGATATATATATAAGTTGTTATAATGGTTTATCAAAGCATAGTATCACTGCAGAAAAATGTTCATGTTTCGGGGTAGAATTACTCCTCTTCAGGTGATATGTGAAACTGAAAATAAATGGTGAAAACGATTTATTTTTGAGAATGTGAGGTGTAATAGTAGTTGTAAGGAATGAATA
Source organism: Ascarosepion bandense (assembly GCA_037127315.1). NCBI lineage: Eukaryota > Metazoa > Mollusca > Cephalopoda > Sepiida > Sepiidae > Ascarosepion > Ascarosepion bandense. The sequence continues at coordinate 186,774 of JBBBDQ010030506.1, forward strand.
GCTGTAGGGAATGGAATTTGGTGTGTCTAAACTAGTCCATCCCCATTTTTTAACCATAGAGATACACATTTGGGTTTGGTGAGGGGGCAGGATGGCTTTAATCTGGACAGGTCACTTTTAATTTTGTTTGGCTAAACTATATAGTGGGACCTTAGATTTTTAAATGGGTAGACAATTTTTATTTGACTACTATCTGTGAGTACATGGGATAGGAAGTTTGGGTCGGAATTTGTAGTATTCTTAGTTATGTTGTTTTTAGAGCAACATTTTAGTATTTTATGGGTTTTTTATTTTATTAATATAATATTCATTTTTTTATTTTGTGGATGAAACATAGTTATTAATTAAATTTTGAAGAAGATTATTTTGTTTGAGTAAGGTTTCTAGTGGGACCACATAATACTTAAAATAGAGAAATAATTTTTAGCTGCAAGTTGATTTCTTTTTTTAATATTAGAGTGAGTACAACTTTTAACTGGCACCTTTTGATAAGTTAAATTTTAACGAAAAATATTTTCGATGTTTACATAAAACTGTTAATTCATCTCCAGGGTTCAATAGTTCACCATTGTTAGGGAACCGTAGAATATGCAGCTTTTTACTCAGGCACAAAGGGCAAATGTAGTTGAACAACTTAAAGATTCTCTTTTTTTTCCAGAATTTTCCATTTTATTTTCGGTGTTTTATTTGTGTCCTTTAATTTCCAAAAATACGCAGAAAGGGATGTTTGGTTTCGGTACGTGTTGTTTTTGAAGGAAGTTAAGTGCATATATCAACACTGTTTAAAAGTTTTCTTTGTAGATCCGATGTAGGCTTTATTAACAGTTGGGGTTTCAAGTGATGTTATATTACATTGGTATACAATTGAATTTATTTTGACACCTATTTTGTAGTGGACAATTATTATTATGTTATTGTTCTCTTTTGATAGTTATTGTTACTTTGATTAATGTGCTGATTTAAGATATATTTATTATGATTTGTAATGATTTTTCAGTGTTATTTGTACAATTTTAACTTAATTTAAGTGTATTTTGGTTAAAGAATTTTACTTAGAGGGTTATTAATAGGGAAACATTTCTGTTTATAAACAAATAAAATATACAATTCAGGGGAAATAACTTTGAAATAAAATTGTAATTACTTCCCTTATATATTTATCGTATTCATCGACTTTGAATATATATGTATTTTTCTGCCTCTTTTCAAGATGATGGCGATTGTTACTCCCCACATTCTCCCATATTTTGCTGTTCTAAATAATTATTTCACCATTACAACGACTTTCTGTCTTTAGGTTACTTGTTACTCAAATTGAGAAAATTGGTTACTCGTCGATTTCACCCAATTCATTTAGATTTGTTATGGTTTATAAAATGGCGAGTGTTCTAAAAATAGAAAAAGATAGACACACTGACGCCAAGAATTCAAAATTGGGGGGCAAAATAAGCAACCGTTTCTTTTGGTAGGAGTAGGAGTAAGAGTAGGAGTAAGAAATAGGAGTTAAAGACAGTAGTTTTGTGTAGGAGAAGAGGCTAGTCAGTTGACCACTAGAGTCCAGAAGGGATAGGCTCGTTTACTACTAGCATCCCACAGTGAAGAGAATTTAGCTAATCTGCTCCTGTATCCACACAAAATTTAAAGGTTGTAACTTGATGTAAAAACCTAAAGTTTTATACCAAAAATAAACATCATTAATTCAAGTTTGTGTTATCTTCTAATTATACCAAAACGAAGCAACACAATAGATTCACAAAGCCCTGCGAGGATTAAATTATCTAATCATTCTTTCTTCACCAGCGGTTTCTTTGTAGTTTCTAATTTAATTAAAACTTTCCTAATTTAAACATGTTCTTTCCATGGTATTTACAATAATAACTGGTAAAATTACGACTCTGTCCCTCCAAATCTTTTTTCAGTTTTGATACTAGTATTCATTGATACTAGTATCATTGTCGTAGTCAAGTATTCATTGCCATATCAGATACTACATAGCAAACCTTTGTATATGTCTTGCTAGAATATTTCGACTTTTTTTTTTATTTAAAAAAGACAACTTCCGCTATTTCTTTGAATTAGGTACCTCCACTAAATCTCTAAAAAAAAAAAGCAAAAGCTAAAAATCAAAACACAAAACAAAACAAAAACTGCATAGTATGACGAAATCAAGGCTCAAACTTACTAAAAACGAACTTTATCCATCAAAATATGTTATTATTGAGAATAGGTACCTTCACTAACTTTTGATAACTAACTTACTATTAAATTAAATTGAATTGAAATTTTAAAAATAAAAGAATAGTTTTTAAACTTTTATTTTAGTTTTAATTAAAAGCTAAATGATTAAATGATTAAAGTCACCATTTCCAGTAAGCAAAATACTCTGGTGTATTTCAAACATAAATTATATTAATTTAAATCTAAAATTTTGACATCAAAAATTTTTAAAATTTTTTGGCCATTTTTGAGCGATCGACACATTTGTAAACATAAGTTAATTCTCGGTTTTAAAAATCTTGCAAAAATAAAATATGCATATGTGACAAATTATTTTAGGAAAATTTGCAAATTTAATGTTAACTTAATCTGATTTACACAAGTGTTATTTTTTTATAGCAAGAAATTTTTTGCAAGATTTTTAAAACTGAATTTTGTTTACGAGTGAGTCGATCGCTCAAAAATGCCCCCCCCCCAAATCTTTAAAATTTAAAAAATATAAAAATTTTAGATTTTAATCAATATAATTTCTGTTGGAAATACACCGGAGTATTTTTCTTACGGGAAATAGTAAATTTAATCATGTAGCTTTTAATTAAAACTAAAATAAGTTTCAAGAAAAGTTTTTATTTTTAAAAATTCAATTTAAAATTTAGTTATCGAAAATGATAGGAAGTATTTACTTTCAGATTTTTGTGTGAGACTTTCTGTCATCTGTTACTATCCAAATAGTTAAATTTCCGCATCAGCTTAATTTGGATGACCCTATAGGAACCCTTTATGTTCCATGTCCTTTCAGGACGTAGGCGATCCTGGTTTATCACATCTCCCTATCTCTGGTGGCTGTTAGCACGCTTTCTCCTGTTGCACCACCCAAACCCCGCTCTGTCATCCACTAGCTCATGACCATAAATCCATAATATAAATGTATAGAAACTAGCATGGCCGCAAAATGAGGGATCAGTTTAGATATTGATCCGTCCATTTCATATCCAAATTATAATTTCTTATAAACAGTTTGCATATATATATTCTTCTATGTGCCATGTCCTTTCAGGACGTAGGCGATCATGACTTTCCACATCTCCCTGTCCCTGTTGACTCTGAGCAGGGTTTCTCCTGTTACACCACCCAAACCCCGCTCTGCCATCCACTAGCTCAAGCCCATAAATCTGGACTATAAATGTATAGAAACTAGCATGGTCACAACATGAAGAATCAGTTTTTATATTGATTATAATATGGATTTGATCTCCCACTTTTATCCACTTTATACTTTGTTATAACCAGTTGCCATATATTTTCTTCTTCTTTTATGTGCCATGTTCTTTCAGGATGTAGGCGATCATGGCTTTCCACATCTCCCTGTCCCTGGTGGCTCTTAGCACGCTTTCTTCTGTTGCACCATGCAACCGCGTTCCGTTATCCACCTGATCAGGTCCTTCAAATATGTTATCCGCTGCTTTCCTCTGTCTCTTTTCCCCATATATATGGCCTGTTAGTAACAGCTTCTCCAAGCCCTCCTTCTTCATTGAATGTTCCAGAAACTTTAGTTGTGTCTTCCTGATGCTCAGTATTAATTTCCTTTTCGTTTCCATAATTTCCAAAACATCGTTATTGCTCATATTCTCGGTCCATGATATCCGCAGCATCCTTCTGTAGAACCACATTTCAGTTGCTTCAAGTTTTTCCTTCATCTTCAAAGATATTGTCCAGCATTCACTGCCGTATTGAAGACCTGACATCACATAGCAATCTAATACTCTCCTCTTTGTTTCTAGTGAAATTGTCCTGTTTCTTAATACTTTACTTAACTTCTGGAATGCTTCTTTCGCCATGCCAATTCGCCTTCCGTTTAGGATACAAATTCTATATCATCCAACAATTAACTGCAATACAAAAAGTAAAATTGCGCACCCGCAAAAATGGATCAGACCGACTGAAAATATTTTGGAAAAACCAGACCAAGACAAAATACACAATCAAGTGTGAAATTTAATTTTGACGAATAGGAAAAGGATTGAACCCGTACCGATAGAAAAAGACGAAGCCGGATTTCGTGATCCGATGTTAAATTAATTTTCTAACCAATGAAAGGAAGCGATTTGAAAAACTGAGAAAAATTTTAGCAATCCAGTGTGAAAAACTAAATGGCTATAAAAACACAAAGGAAGTCAGAATCAGTCAGTGAGATGGAAGCAGCGATATCATACACCAGTAACATGTGACAGAAAGTTAAAATCACTGACCAGGACATAAGGTCCCGACACACATTCGTTCTCCTTCTTCACTCATGCTATTTTCTCGCAGTCAACAAAAAAGAAGACAACAACAACAACAACAACAAGATACTTCAACTGCCTCCTAAAAGTTAACGTCCGATAAGTACAATTTCCTTTATTGCTTCAACTTCCTTTTTACTTTCTCGCCGGCCCTAAGAAAAGAAAGAAACACAGAAATAATTTGTAACCTGTTAATCTTTCTGCATACACACATTATGCTACTTACAACTAGAATTCTGGACACTTAACTCTTTAATAACAGTTCTCTTACAAATTGATTAACTACTTACAATTTGAATATTTACATAGTTAAAAATTTCACTTCTTTTAAATTGATGTTATGTTCTGTTAATAAAATTTTATTTATTTTACAAACACTTTCATTCTTTCAACCTTCTGATATTTTAAATTGTGGGGACTTCGGTTGTGTTTGGCACAAGTCCAATTTGATAAACATAGCCGAAGCTTCTACAACCGCTACACGTAATTCGCTCACAGACTTGTCCGTTTTTCTGATAACTATAAATGAATGGAGTGTGTTATAGTTGAGTCAATATCCGACGACCCAGGTTTTCTGTTGTTATCTGAATGTCGGAATTCCAAACGTTTAACAACAACAACAGGAACAACAACAAAACAACAAAAACAACATGTGCAACAGCAACAACAACAATGGCAACACATATTTTAAGCGAAACATAAAAAAGGTTGTTCGTTGAAAGAAAAAAAAAACAACGTAAGTTGAAATAACAGTTATATAATCTTCTCAAAAATAGATAGAATAGAAAATAACATTATACATTGCTTGGCACTTGTCTGAGTTGCGTCTCTGTCTTCGGGTAGAGTGCGAGTCAGTTATGTTTCTGTCCGCGGGCAGAGAGGCAGCAGAGAAAAAAATAAAATACTGCCCAGTTCTGGGGAATGGCTGCCCGAGGCAGCACCACCCTATTGTACTAGAGGTGGTCGCCACCCAGACCAGCACAACCGACGGTTGCGAGAGCTGAGCAATTTTTTGCCCTGGCCTCTGCATACATGCCCAGGTTCCCCACTAAAAACTCCATTTTGTGTCACATCACGTCTTAGGGAGATGCGGTAAATATCTATACAGTACCAAAGGGTAAAAAGAAAATGTTGTCAGTTTTCCTTGCAGTGAAGAAAATAATTTCGTTTTATAAAATAATTAGTAAGTGTTCGTAGTGCAGTGTGAAATGTATGGACAGACTTCATGACGGTCAGCCTGATGTGTCTGTGTGTGTGTAGACAAGGCTTTATTTAGCGAGTGTAGTAGAGGAGGACTGATCAGCACCCTTGTCTTTATTTCTAAAGAAACTTTCTTGTTCCTTAATACTATATGTACTTTTCAGAAAACATTTTTCTGTTCTAACGCTCTTTCAAATTTTGTTATCACATGTTTTGTTAAAACAATAGTAGCTTTTTAAACTTGTGTACTTTTGATTATTCTGTCTTCTTACAATTGTTGGTTAGTCCTTCCTTCACACTGTCCTTTACTACCTTGTGTAGTTATCTTTCTCTGTCTGACGTGAACACAGTGTTGTCTGCATGTTGTGAAGATTGTGTCCACCGATGATCAACCTTTGCCGAAATTCTTGTTGATTAACACACTGTAAAAGTTGAATAAATTCGGTGGGCAGACACATTGCCGTCTTACGCCTCTTTCTATTTTTGTGTATTTACTGAATTCATTTTCTCTTTATGCAGGCGGTTCGTTAATGAATGAAAGTATGAATGAATTTAAAAAGATTCGTATGGGAAATAACTCTTAGCTGAATTACTTTGCATAGAAACATAGGATAAACCCATATCAAGGGAAATAACTCTTACCTAAGTTACTTCCCTTGAAAAACGTTTTTTTTTTGTAAATCTTTAGATATATTTTTTCTATGAGATTCTGTGGTATTTTTCATTTGTTCTTATAAATTCTGTATCAGTCGTGAGGACAAAGTTCTGAAAGATCGTTGAATATAGCAAGAAACATATTTAGTAGTTTGTAGCATTTATTTGTTTATAATTTGCATTTATTCTGATAAAAAAGTTCGTTGGCCTTACTTTTTCAACCGACCTGAACTGAAAGGACTGCAATACAATCAATATCTGCATCTCTACTTTTTTTTTTTTAATCATATCACCCCGAGCAAGGCGGTAACGCCACTGATGTGCAGGGGACTACGTAAGAGTGAAAAGATTGGAAAAGAGAAAGCCGGAAACCACCTCCTAAACAGGAAACAAGGGATGAGCCTCTTCACCCGTTCAATAGACGTGGGTGGAGTGTGAACCGGGTGATAGTTTAGTCTATCTACTCCAATTGAAAAAAAAAAAAAATAGGAAAAGAATAGAAAAGAATAAAAGATTGGAAAAGAGACAGCCGGAAACCACATCCTAAACAGGAAACAAAGGATGAGCCTCTTCACCCGTTCAATAGACGTGGGTGGAGTGTGAACCGGGCGATAGTTTAGTCTGTCTACTCCAATTGAAAAAAAATTGGAAAAGAGTAAAAGATTGGAAAAGAGAAAGCCGGAAACCACATCCTAAACAGGAAAGAAGGGATGAGCCTCTTCACCCGTTCAATAGATGTGGGTGGAGTGTGAACCGGGTGATAGTTTAGTCTATCTACTCCAATTGAAATAATAAGCTTTTAATTGCTGGAATAAATAGTATTAATTATGGACATTATAGTTTGAAGGAAAAAAAAACTTTTTCAATTACTAATAAAATTTTAAAAGATTTGTTTTCATTTTTTTTTCTTTTAATTATAATTCATAAAGTTTTAAGGAAAAATTGAGAGGCAAACAAAAACACAAACTGAAACCGAAACGGTATAAAAAAAGTATTTTTTCTTTAATGCATCAACTGTTAGTTTTTTTACTGCTAGGAAAGTTGGGTCATTTTGTTATTCCATAAAGATTTCTTGTTAGAATCCATCTTGCACATATATAAATCTACCATTCGTCCGTGCATTGAATACTGTTTCCATATCTGGTCGGGTGCTGCTGCTATTCATCTCGATGTTGTCGTTAGAATCCATCTTGCACATATATAAATCTACCATTCGTCCGTGCATTGAATACTGTTTCCATATCTGGTCGGGTGCTGCTGCTATTCATCTCCAGATTCTTGATAAAATCCAAATAAAGATCTGCAATGTAATCGTTCCTGATTTGGCGTCTAGATTTCACTCATTTTCTCACCGACGTGACGTAAATTCACTCTGTCTTTTCTACAAATTATTTCATGGCAACTGCTCTAATAAGTGATTTTCACTGGTGCCCCGACTACATGAATTTACTCATGCTACTAGATTGGCATATAGGTCCCAATAAATAAGTAAATGTAACCGCCACTTCTATTCGAACAGTTAATTTTCTCACACTTTTTGTCTGTGGAACTCTTTTTCGCTTACTTACTTCCCTGATAGCTACAAACTTCAATAAATTTAATTCAACTTCAATTACCATCTCCTATCTTCTTGGATCTCGTTCATCTATTATCCTTTCTTCAATACCCATTGTACCCAGTCTTTTCCGTCACTGTAATCATCTGTGCACTAGTGGCGGTCCGGCCTGGCTTGGAGTGAAAGGATAAAAAAAAAGTTGAAAGCTTGTGATCTCTATCGCCCCCACCCACAAACTGCTAAATTGCTGTGAAATTTTAAAAGCTTCTTTTTGAAATCTTCCTCAATGATAATCTGGATATTATTTCGCCTTGAACTTGTTTTGTGTTAAAACGGTACAGCAGAGTTCAGAGGCGGGTAAATAGGTAAACAGAAAAAAAAAGAGCGATTGAGAAGTAGGTAGGTAGGTAGGTAGAGAGAGAGAAAGAGAGAGAGAGAGAGTGAGTGAGTGAGTGAGTGAGTGAGTGAGAAGAAACAGATGATAAGAAAAGGAAAAAAAAAGAAGAGTCTAGAGACGTAAATAAGAAAACGGAAAGAGAAATAACGATAGAGAAGTATATATATATA
>JBBBDQ010030507.1:0-65000 GCA_037127315.1 Ascarosepion bandense
CTTTCCACTTCAATCTAAACTATAACCGATCTCGTTTAAATTAAAGATTCGATTTGGTCACGGACTCGTGGCCATAAATTCTATCAGGGGATTCTTTCGAACAAGTGTTTACTAGTCAATAGCCTGGAAATAGCCATTGGCTAGTAAACCCTCTGCCCAGCGATACCATCACTACACTGGGTGCATCCATGTCTTTGGAGCCATGTCTAAATAAATGTTGACACTACAATGGTCATCTGCCCTTTAATAGATCTTGTTTTTATCATATTGGGTGGCTCGCCTATTTCAACACTAGAGATTAGTCTGATAGAAGAACCGGTTTAATCGCTGATAGTTCGACCTTACACCCGATAGTACTACGTTTAAGATTATCTGTAGCACTCGTAGTATAACTTGGCATACTTCCGGGTTAGAAACGTTACAATGAACATATTTACAGCCGATATGAAGCGAGTGTTTATAGGATATTAATATTATAAGATAGTCAATAATCTAATCGAGATCATAGTCAGTCAGTTAAGTGCCATACGTGATACACGCTTTGGGCATTCTGCTGTACACTGGTTGCCAGCCAAGGCTATAGAATCTAATCTGTCCTATTATTTAACCTATAACTGAAGGAAAGAGACGGATTACTACCTTTCTCAAGAGTATTTGAGCGTAAGTGAATGCAAGAAATTCAACTGGAATTCGAACTCGGCTCCCCGATTTGTCCTTCTGAGTCGATATCCACTGCACCACAACGCACATCCAATATAGTCGTATACAAGTAGTATACAATACGATAATTATGTAAGTGGTAAAAAACAGTCAGTCAGTTTCACACTTGGGCAATCATGTCTGGGTAGAAAATTTTTCCCGCATTTGGTTGCCATTATTTTCTGCAGAAGTCTGGTTGCCAACCAAAGCTATAGAACCCAATCTGTCTCGTTATTTAAACCATAGCTGGAGAGAAAAGACGGAGTAATACCTTCTCAAGAAGAGTATTTGTGCGTAAGTGAATGCAAGGAATTCAACTGGAATTCCAACTAGCACTAACCATATTCAATTTATTCATTCACCCACCTTCTCTGAGACCAATGTCAGTTGATATGAACAGCATTCTGGGTAATCCTTCTCGAATGGGATTATGCTGATTTGTAGAACTCCATCGAATTTTTAGTCCATATGCTATCTTGTCAGAAAAGGAAGAGACTAGGCCAGAATGTCGAGCAATTGATCAGAATAACAGGCGGACGTAGAATTCAGATAGAGATGATCAAAAGCGTCGTGAATTTGGCAGGTACGTTTTCCGCAACCAGATTGCTTAGGGAGGTTAGACAACTGCTTGCGTTCCCTTGAATGCTAAAGGATTGACAAATAAAACGTCTATGAAGTGGTGTTGGGGTGTGGTGTTGGGGTGTGGTGTTGGGGTGTGGTGTTGGGGTGTGGTGTTGGGGTGTGGTGTTGGGGTGTGGTGTTGGGGTGTGGTGTTGGGGTGTGGTGTTGGGGTTTGGAACGCATGCCATACTTAATAACTTTAATACAGATACAGGCTGTTGCTTTTGGAATTGAGAATTATTGTAGATAAGTTGCCCACATCAGCTATAGAGCCCAGTCTGCTCTACTATTTAAAAGGAGAAAAGAGGAATTCATACCTTTCCCAAGAGTGTATGTGAGACAGTGAAAAAGCAGAATTATCTTCTCTTTGTGTTTGCAAGATGAAGAACATTTGTCATATGGTGGTAACAGCAGAACAGAAATTATTTTCGTAACAAAGTGAAAAAAATGAAAAAAATATCTGTATCTTCTGAGAGCTGATAAAACCTATGGGACTTTCAAGTGACAATTTGGAACTTAGCATTACTAGAGAGTACCAAAAACTTTTGTAAAATGCTTGGAAGAATTGAATATTCGAGGAAGATTGTAAATTATTAAAAGATAGAAAACATGCGGGTTTATATATTTTTTTAATTTTTAATTCCTTTTATAACTCTATCGCCCTAAGCACAGTATTTTTTTTAATCATCTCACCCCAAGCAAGGCATTCCACTGCCACTATTGCGCATGGGGCTACATAGGGGAAGGTAAAGAGGAGTGGTTAGACATAGGGAATGTCAGGAGGAAGTTGACAGACAAGTAAGGATAGCGAGGATGAGGGTTGGGCAGATGGGAAGAGTGATAGAATGGGAGCAGGTTAGTGTGTTAGGAGGTGTCTATTGACCTTACATTTAAACTCCTGGAGATTGTAGCCGTCGGGGAAGCAATCGTGTGGAAGAGAATTCCACAGTCGGGAAGTGCGAGGAAAGAAACTGTTGGAATAGAAGTTACGGCTGCATTTTATCGGTTTCACTGTAAAAGGGTGGGAACTAGTTGTTAATCTAGTATCTCGTTCAATTTTAGTATTTTACTACCACTGTTGTGCAGGGGTTTACATAAGAGGAAAGTTATGAGAAAGAGTGACAGGTTATAGGGGGTGTCATGAAGTGGATAAGAGAAGGATTAGAATACTGATGAGAGTGAAGTGGACTGACAAAGGCGCATGAGAGAGAGAGAGAGAGAGAGAGGATGCAAGTTAAAAATAAGTAACGCATCTCAGTGCTCAATCTAATCAAAATTCCAGTTAATCTTAAGATGAAACAATTGATATGAAAATGAAACGAATGATAGTCACAAATGAATTATAGTTTACAATTCTTCATCTAACCAAAATTCAAGATAATATTACAAATAATAATACGACAAGTGACAATTAAGTAATCGAAACTTATTTATAAATGGAACTTTGCCCGGGTGTCTCTCTCTCTCTCTCTCTCTCTCTCTCTCTCTGTGTGTATCCGTTACCTATAGACTCCGAAACGGCTGAACCGATTTTCTTGAAAATTTACACAGTTGTACTATAAGCGTATACGAGTGTTCTTAGCTAGGTTTTGTGTCGAGGTACCCTCGATAAATATCGATAATCGAAATAATCGGGTTATAGAAGGAGCGGTCTGATTTTAAACAAATTTAATACATTCATAGACAAAGACATAAGAAACGATATTCAGAAGTTTCAAGTTTTCTGTTCTTACAATAGTGCAGAAAATTTTATATCGATACCAGAAAATCAAAATTTGACTAACATCCATTCATTTTTCTTTCAGTCCACGGTTCCGCTTAAACTGGAAACAACTATTGCCAACGTCCAACGTCCAAAGAGTCTGAGCTCCAGGACCATGGATTAGTTTTAAAGCTTTCATTACACCCGAGGCAACGCCGGGCTATACTGCTAGTTAAAATAAAAACGAAAGTAACCCTCGTCAAAAAAAAAAAATAATGCTTGACAATATTTTATCTATTCAGAAATTCAATCAATATTAGAACTAGAATGCTACTCCTGAAAATAAAGCAATTGAAATCAACAAAATGTTATTCGTTGTTAAAACTGAATAATGCTTGAGAATATATATATATATATATATATATATATATATATATATATATATATATTATAATCATATCGCCTCAAGCAAGACATTTTACTGCCACTGTTTTGCAAAAGGTTGCATGGAAGGAAAGTTATGAGAAAGAGTGACAGGTTATAGGGGGTGTCAGGAAGTTTATAAGAGAAGGATGAGAATACCGATGAGAGTGGAGTGGACGGGGAAAGGATCATGAGAGAGAGGATGCAAGTTAGTGAGATAGTAGATGACTATTGACTTTACATTTAAATTCTTGGAGATTGTAGCAGTCGGGGAAGTAAGTAAACGGAAGGGAATTCCACAGGGTCGGGGGGGGGGTAAAGCTGTTGGAGTAGAATTTGCGTTTACATTTTATTGGTTTTACAGTAAACGGGTGGTCCCTATTTGCTAATCTTGTGGCTCGAGTAAATTCATATAGAGTGGGCGCCAAGTTCATCGGAGCAGAAGCCGTAAAAGTATTTATATTTAGAAGACTTGCTGTCACTTGTTCGCCAGGTGTCATTAGTGATAACCAGTATACATAATAATATATTATTGGTTTTACAGTAAACGGGTGGTCCCTATTTGCTAATCTTGTGGCACGAGTAAATTCATATAGAGTGGGCGCCAAGTTCATCGGAGCAGAAGCCGTAAAAGTATTTATATTTAGAAGACTTGCTGTCACTTGTTCGCCAGGTGTCATTAGTGATAACCAGTATACATAATAATAAAAACGATTTCGATAGCAGTATTGCTAAAATCAGGATGAATACTGCGAAAAGTGTAGGAATTTCAATGAAACTTGTTGTCACTTGATCTGTAATGGGAAACAACAGGTATCACTGATATGTAAATTTAGGGAGTACGTATAATAGCTGAAATCATCCAGACGACTTCTTCATCTTGTTGTTGTTGTTCTTTTTTTTCTTCTTCGTCTATGTGCGATGTCCCATCCTGACATTGTCGCGATAGATGACCACATTTGAAAGAAGGTGACGGGGAAACCTAGGGTATTGTTGTCTCTTTATCTTTATTGAAAAACACCGGATAGAGTTAACGTGAAGATTCACTATTTGAAAAAAAAAACAAATTCCCACCACCAGCACCACCACCATAGCAACAATAACAACAAAATTAAAAATAACATTATTATCTGTTGTCTTACAGGAAACATTTATCTATAAAGATATTTTGATATTTTAACGCAATAAATGTCAAATCATTGTCTATCGTGAAACGAAACTATATTTCTTTTTAAAAAAAATCATTCGGTTAAAAGTCATAAAATGTAAATAAAAAATGTCTGACATTGTTTCTAAATTTTAAATATAATTCAAAGTCATTTAAACAATTGGTTGGAAATATGAACGTGGTATGAATCAAATTTCCTTATATATCTGAAGTTGGATGTTAAGTAAATATATGCATAATTTACATTGACTCGCAAGCAGAACAAAGCCCCCATTAGAAACACTTGTGTGTCATAGTCTTTCTTACATTACGCACCATTTTCTTTAAAGACATGGAGGCTTACGGTTCTCCACAATTTCCTATCGTTTGTAGCTCTTAGCTCATTTTTGTTTTTGTTTATTTTTTTGTTTTTTTCTTTTACAATCTTTTCATCTTCAATTCATTTTATAGTTTAAATTGTTTCCCGGATGTTCCCTTCTGTACCTGTCGCCTTCAGTAAGTCCTGGGAGAGACAAATTCTATAAGTCCACTTTTCGCATTATATATATATATATATATATATATATATATATATATATATATATATATATACATGAATTTTAAGCTAGTTCAAAACTTATCATCCAAGTTCTGATGAAGAGAACGCGCAGTAGAGTCGGGCCAGAGATAAGACAAGAACAGTACGGTTTCGTCAAAAAAACTGTAACAAGGAAGGCGATATTTATGCTTAGAATGTTATTACAAAGGGTAATACAGATGCGGATGTCCGTTGTGGTGCAGTGGATATCGGCTCGGAATGAGAAATCGGGGACCCTGTTAGTATCGGGTTCTCCAAGACCTCCTTCCTTATTGCATGTCCCAGGAACTGCAGCTGTCTCTTTCTGATGCTCAACATTAATTTCCTTTTTGTTTCCATCCTTTCCAAAACCTCGTCATTGCTCACATGCTCGGTCCATGATATCCGCAGCATCCTTCTGTAGAACCACATTTAGCGGCTTCAAGTTTTTTTCTTCATCTTTGATGATATTGTCCAGCATTCACTGCCATATTGGAAAACTGACATCACATAGCAATCCAGTACCAAACCTTTTAAAACTCTTCAACATGAAATCAGAATCATCATTTGATAAGGCACAGATAGTGGCTAAACAAAATATCTACTTTTGTAGTAATATTATAACATATAAATTGTAAATAAGTATTATTCGGTCTACTTTTTATTGAGCACTTCTTTAAGAATAGTGATTTCTGGATTCGGAATTTTATTCCATCCATAGCTAGGTATATATATATATATATATATATATATATATATATATATATATATATATATATAAGCATGCAGTGTGAGTATAGAAGAATCCAAAGGAGTATCCTGTGCATACAGTGGTAGGATAACTCTCTAAGTGAGCTCTAAAAAATAAATACATATAGAGCAAATATAAGAAAAATTAAGGCAGATATGCTATTTCATGGTAAATCAGAAATATAGGCCTATTTCAGGCGAACCAACATCAGTTTCCGTCTTTATTTCACAAAAGATATTACACGAATTCTTTGTAAAATAAAGACGCAAGCTGATGATCGTTTGCCTGAAATAGACCCATACCTCCGATTTTCCATGAAATAACGTGTCTGACTCAATTTCTCTCACATTTTTATATATATATATATATATATATATATATATATATATACTGGGTGTATCAAAAAAACCTTTACAAATGTTAGATAAAAGTTCCTCGCACCAAAATAAGGACAACACTATCTATCTATCTATCTATCTATCTATCTATCTATCTATCTATCTATCTATCTCAGTCTGTTCATGTCTATCTATCTCAGTCTGTTCATATCTATCTATCTATCTATCTATCTATCTATCTATCTATCTATCTATCTATCTATCTATCTATCTATCTATGCGTGTCCATATCTATCTATCTATCTATCTATCTATCTATGCTTGTCCATATCTCTCTCTCTCTCTCTCTCTCTCTCTCTCTCTCTATCTATCTATCTCAGTCTGTTCATATCTATCTATCTATCTATCTATCTATCTATCTATCTATCTCAGTCTGTTCATATCTATCTATCTATCTATCTATCTATCTATCTATCTATCTATCTATCTATCTATCTATGCTTGTCCATATCTATCTATCTATCTATCTATCTATCTATCTATCTATCTATTCCTTCTGTTACATATGTATGTAAGTATGTATGTATGTATGTATGTATGTATGTATCTATCTATCTATCTATCTATCTATCTATCTATCTATCTATCTTAATGTGACGCAGTCTTTATTTCAATTTTCTTAAAATCTAGCTTGGTAACTTCGCTGATAATACGCGATTTTCTATCTTTTATTTCTTGCGACCTCCTAATCTATTTATAAAGAAAATGTAACAACTTCCATTGAAGACGCGCTATGTTTAGTTATTTTATATTTCATTGTTAGAGAAAGTAACTTCCGACAGCTGAATGCCATCAGAAAAACCGCCAGTCAATATATAAAGTCGATAAACGGAACAAATTGATGGATTTTCACAAAGTAAATAGCTGAATATTTATTGAAAATACTGAAAACGTTTTATGTTGATTAAAAATTGAAAGATAACGGAAAGAGATAGAACTGAAACAAGTAAAAAATTTAAAATATGATTGAGACAATCAGTACCAACAATTGTCTCGTCAATTGTCATGGTTTCTTGAATAATTCTATTCTAAATGTCTACATTATTATATGATGATAAATTCCGATTACTCTCCTAACATTGTTCGTTACAATAGTCAGTCAGTTAAGTGCCATGCGCGATACACGCTTGGGCGATCATGTCTCGAAAGAGACATGACTGACCGGGCAGAAGATTATTCCGCAGTAGGTTGCCATTGCTTTCTGCGGTAGACTGGTTGCCGACCAAGGCTATAGAACCCAATCTGTCCTGTTATTTAACCCATAACTGGAAGGAAGAGACGGATTAATACCTTTCCCAAGGGTATTTGCGCGTAAGTCAGTCAGTCAGTCGTTACAATAACGCTGGTTGTATTCCCCATACTTCTTCATACCTTCTCGTATGTGAAAACCTTTCAGGCATTTTGTGATTAAATCCTTTTTCGGGATGGAATACTAAGATCGAGTGTAATTCGTTTGTAGCCTACTTTGATTGTGTTTTTCTTATTATTTCTCCGCCAAGAAAGGCAATAAAGTCACTAAGAAACATAACGTTACTGAGTGTGAGAAAAAAACAGTGTCAAAGCGAAAAAACAGAACACATGAATTCAGAAGACAGAAGATAACGATTGATATTGCATTTAAATCAAACCTTTGTTATATCTTGGTTGATATAGCTGTTATAATATCCACAACGTTTCGACCAAGTAACCTCTGGTCATCATCAGGTGTCCATAGATTAACTGATGTGGATTAATTATTGCGAAATATCCTGTGAAATCAGTTATTGTTCTTTCCTGTTAGAATTTTGTACTCTCACTACCAAGTCCAAAGATCGAACTCATGACCAGTAGATGATATTAACACATATATAATATACTATATCTAGTACGCCACCGTCCGTTAGGTGGTGTATTTTTGGAACCTTTTATATTCAGTGACAGGTAGATTTTGACAACTGGATTATGTTAGTGGGTTCGTGCCACTTGTCATAAATTTATTTCTGTGATGAGTAATTTTCAGTAATCTCGGAATTATTTCGAACTTTTATATTCGAAAGTTCGAGGTAATTCCAAGATTATTGAAAATTACTCCTCTCTGAAATAAATACAGATTATGCATTTAAATCGTTGAAGATCAAATTTGGCTGGAAAGCAAGAAGCTGAAAGAGAGTTCAACAGTCAGTCAGTCAGTTAAGTGCCATACGTGATACACGCTTGGGTGATCATGTCTCGAAACAAACATGACTGACTAGGCAGAAGATTATCCCGCAGTAGGTTACCATTGCTTTCTGCGGTAGACTAGTTGCCGACAAAGCAATCTGTTATTCAACTCATAACTGGAAGGAATAGACGGATTAATACCTTTCCCAAGGGTATTTGCGCGTAAGTGAATGCAATGAATTCGGCTGGAATTCGAACTTGGCTCCCCCGATTTCTCGTTCCGAGCCTATATCCAATGCTCGCCAACGCACATCCTTTCAACAGGCGAAACTTTAAAAAACTGTTAACTTAAAACTTACGGTTATAGCTAGCCAATTCAACTGTAAAATAATGAGACCTTGCCGCCAATCTAGTATTGTGCTTAAATTCATAACGTCTCGGTAGGGTAGAGGAAATTTAATTAAAAAATTACCAGGAAAGTATTTACAGAAAAGGTACAGGAATGTATGTTACGGCAAATGTGACTGAAGCCGAGATGCAAGATCACAACCAATAACATTGCATACTCTTCATTTTGTTATTTCAAAAATGACTAAACACCAGAACAGACGTGGTAGCAATATTCAACATTTTATAAGCCAGTTGTGCCTATAATATATGGTGTACTAGAGACTGGCAAAAATACAAAAATGTAGCTGAAAGACTTTAAAGTTGAAGGATAAATTTAATAAATTTATGGAAAGATAATTTATGCAAAGACCTTTCTCAGTATCTTTGCATAAATAGATGTATGCAAAGATACTGAGGAAGGTCCTCAGTCTATGATGTACTGTTACAGAGTTTCCGGTGTTAACTGACAGACATTTTGGTGGGAACATGCAAATTACAGAAACGGCAACAACAGCAATAGTAATAATAGTAGGAGAAAAATAATGTTCTGATGCTCCTCCTTGAATGGCTCTCATAGTTTCTGGTCTTAGCTAATTGAAGTGTTACAAAGTCCATGTTTTGTCCTAGTAAATTAGGCTAGTCTACAGTAAGTATCCTCTTCAGTTCTATATATTTACTTGCTAAATGACTGACTTTAACCAGTTAGGCATATTCCTTGGGGTCTAACTTTTTGTTTATCTCTGATCATGAGCTTGATTATAATGAGTGCATCAAAAGTCCACATAAAGTTGCCTGGTAACTCGGTCTTTTAGAGACAGGGTTCCGAAGCATGTCGGGTATTGTTCGTGACCTCAAAATGCTCATAGTTCTATCGAGATAATAATGGATAGCCTCAGTCGGTAACCCCTTGAGCAGAATAGGTTACCCAGAATAGGGACCCACCTGCAAAACCTGTCACCATACCGAGCCCATCTCACTATTATCTATGCGGTTAGGATACATTTGACTGACTGTCATGATGAGTCTTATCGGCTTTTGTATATTTGTGCTCAGGTATCAGTCATATTCTCAATAATAATAATGAAAATAATAATAATAATAATAAAACTACAAGAAACAACCTCAATTAGCTTAGACCCTGCTGTAACAATAAAAGATTTAGAGCCAGAAGAAGCTTATAAATGCCTTGGTGTAAATAAGAGTGAAGACATGCACCATAAAAACATGAAAGAAATAGTGAGTAAAAAGTACTATAGAAGGCCACTACTGATATTAAAAACTGATCTGAATTCTCAGAACAGAATTAGAGCCATTAATAACCTTGCCACCCCAGTGGTCCAATATAGTTTTAACATCTTGAACTGGACTCTAAACGACATCAGGCGAATGGATGCTAAAACAAGAAAGCTTCTTTCTAAGCATAAGATGCATCCTCCAAATGCTGATGTAGACCGTCTATACATACCCCGTAAAAAAGGTGGAAGAGGTCTTATTCAGCTAGAATTGTTATACGAGACAACAACTATTGGCTTACTAAAATATATAGAAACAATAAAGGACTGGATGATATAATTAGTCAAACAACATGAAGAAAGAAAGAAAATTATTCAATAATAAAATAAGGCAGTAAATACAAACAAGATTTACATTTAGTAGATTCTGTAGAAAAGCAAAACGGAAGTCAAGAACCAACTATTGCGGCAAAGAATATAAAGAAGAAAGCAAAGGATGAAGCTCTTGAACAGATGAAAAACGCTGGCAATACAAACCTCTGCATGGCCAATATCCAGAACGTGCCAATAAATCCAATGTTGCTAAAGTTTATACCTATCGATGGTTACGTGCATCAGGATCAAAGTTTGAGACTGAAGGCTTTATTCCTGCAGCGCAAGACCAAAGTCTTTTCACTAGGAACTTTCAGGTAAATATTATACATAATAATGTGGATACAAAATGCGGGTTCTATGATAAATACTAAGAAACAACAGACCATCTAATCTCAGAATGTTCTGTACTTGCCCCAAATGAATATAAAAACCGTCACGATAGAGTGGGGCAATTTTTACATTGGACAATGTGCAAACACCATGGAAATTATGTAAACAAACACTGGTATGAACAACACCCAGCACCGGTTACAGAAATAGAAGATGTCACCATTCTATGGGATTACACCATCTACACAGACAGAAAAATCGAAGCAAATAGGCCGGACATTATTGTTAAAAAACAGAAAGAAAAAACTTGCCTATTAATTAATATGGCTTGTCCAGCGGATTGTAACATAGCAATCAAGGAATTTGAAAAACTGTCAAAATATAAAGACCTGGAAATTGAAATAGAAAAAATGTGGAAATTGAAAAGAAGAATCGTACCAGTGATAGTAGGTGCACTTGGAATGATAAAAAATAGAACAAGACTTCAATACCCCCACTAATCAATGAATTTGAAGTTCTCACCTCCCCAGCCGACAAGGCTGAATGCTTTGCCCGTAGATTCTCAACCAATTCGACACTGGACTCGTTAGGAATACCTACACCAGACTTCCCACCCAGAACTAAGGCTCAACTAAATAACGTCCACATTTCACCCTCGCTGGTCGCCAAGATAATTGCGCAACTTGACCCACACAAAGCGAGCGGCGGTGACGGAATCCCAGTCATAGTACTGAAGAAATGTGCCCCAGAACTCTCCTCTGTCCTCTCTAAACTCTATAACCTCTGCCTATCTGCTTCCTGCTTTCCTGCCTGTTGGAAGTCCTCCTGCGTAGTACCTATATTTAAGAATTCTGGCGAACCCTCAGACCCCGCCAATTACCGTCCTATTAGTCTCCTTCCAATCTTTGGCAAAGTTTTCGAAGCCATTATCAACGCCGAGGTGATTCAGCACCTTATGACCAACGGGCTTCTCTCTGACAAACAGTATGGGTTTCGCTTCACCAGGTCTACTGCTGATATGCTAACGACCATTACCGAGTACATATACCAGGCACTCGACAAGAATGGTGAAGCCCGAACCGCTGCCTTGGATATCTCCAAAGCATTCGACAGGGTCTGGCATGCTGGCCTCTTGTGCAAACTGCGAAGCTATGGGATAACTGGACATCTGTTTGACCTCATCCAGTCCTTCCTCTCTAACCGCACATTAAAGGTGGTATTAAATGGGCATGCCTCCCAAAACTACCAGACGAACGCGGGCGTCCCTCAAGGTTCTATCCTAGGTCCCACGCTCTTTCTGATCTACATTAATGATCTCCCCGACACCATTAGATCCCAAGTTGGCATGTATGCCGACGACACAACAATCTACCCCCGCATCGATCAGAAACCAGGTCTGGACGACAAAGTGAACCTCGCTGCCGCACTTGAAAGGGACCTCCAATCCGTAGTGACCTGGGGTAGGAAATGGTTGGTAAATTTCAATGCCTCCAAAACAAAGCTGTTATCAATTAACCACCATAGACAATCGCATCTACCTCCCATTAGCATGGGACAGGCTAGCCTCCCAGAGAGTAAAATACTACACCTCCTTGGCCTTACACTCTCGGCGGACCTCAAATGGAATGACTATATTGAATCCATTGCCAAATCTGCTGCTATGAAAGTGGGCTCCCTGGGCCCGGAAATTTTTCCCACCTGAAACTATTCTGCACATATACAAATCTACCATCCGCCCGTGTATTGAATATTGCTGCCATATCTGGTCGGGTGCCCCTGCTGCTCTCCTTGGGCTTCTTGACAAAATACAAAGGAAGATCTGTAACGTGGTTGATACTGACTTGGTAGACCGGCTGCAGCCGCTCTCACACCGGCGTGATGTAGCTTCCCTGTGCTTCTTCTACAAGTACTTTCATGGCTTCTGCTCCGATGAGCTTAGATCACTGGTGCCGCCTAAGCACGAATTTACACGAGATACTAGATTAGCAACTAGGTCCCACCCTTTTACAGGTAAACAAATAAGATGTAACCGTAAATTCTACTCCAACAGCTTCTTTTCTCGCGCTTCCCGCCTGTGGAACTCCCTTCCACAAGTCTGCTTTCCCGACAGTTACAATCTCCAGGTGTTTAAATGTAGGGTCAATAGACACCACCTATCACACTAACTCCCAACTATTCTCACAACACTCTCATCTACCCAACCCTCATTCTCGGTATCCTCACCCGCCTATCACCCACCCTCTGTTATTTCCTATATTTAATCAGCCTTTCTCCACTCTACGTAGCCCCCTGCGCAGTAGTGGCAGTGACATGCCTTGCTCGGGGTGAAACGCTTATAAAAAACAAAAAACAAAATAACACACTGAAAGAATCCCTGGAAACCCCAGCTTAAGAGATATACACAAAATTGTTTTATTAAGTACAGCCTACACACTAAGGAGAACTTTGTTATGTAACGATAGGGGTGTTAAGGGAGATAGAAAAAACATGACACGGAGCCATAACAACACGCGACGACCTGCCTTAGGTCTCCACACGGACTTAGTAGGTAGTGCGACCATAGCAGAAATAAAAATATGATGAAAAATGACATAATAATAATAATAATAATAATAATAATAATAATAATAAAAAGGAATTACATTTCTTCTACCCAAGAATGGTGACACAAAAAATCCGAAAAACTACAGACCAATTACATGTCTTCCGACAACATATAAACTATTAACATCTATTTTAACAAAGCAGACATATTTATTCTTAGAAAGAAATGACATGTTACCGCTTGAACAAAAAGGGTGCAAACGTGGCTGTTATGGTTGTAAAGACCAATTGCTGATTAACAAAATGATCCTGGAAAACTGCTACAGTTCAAAGAAAAATCTTAGTACAGCCTGGATAGACTATCGAAAGGCATTCGATAGTGTGCCACATGACTGGATTTTAAAGACTTTAAATATATACAAGATATCGCCCGTCATCATCAATTTCATCAAACAGTGCATGTCTATATGGAAAACAACCCTTTACCTCAATCATATAAATGGAACCTATAAGTCTGATGAAATAAACATCAAAAGAGGTATATTTCAAGGTGATTCTTTATCTCCCTTACTATTCTGCATATCATTAATAGCACTAACCAGTCAACTTAACAAGACAGAATGTGGTTATAAATAGGACAAAAGAAAATAAGCCATCTATTTTACATGGATGACTTGAAGTTATATGCTAAGAATGATAATGAACTGGAAGGTCTTCTGCAAACTGTAAAATGCTTCAGCGAAGACATTGGAATGAAATTTAATTTGAATAAATGTGCTAAAGCTACAGTTTTACGTGGATCAATACAAGAAACATCCTCAATTAGCCTAGACACTGCTGTAACAATAAAAGAATTGAAACCAGAAGAAGCTTATAAATACCTAGGTGTAAATGAGAGCGAAAACATTCACCATAAAAAAATGAAAGAAATAGTGCGTAAAGAGTACTATATAAGGCTACGAATGATATTAAAAACTGAATTAAATTCACAGAACAGAGTTATGGCCATTAATAGCCTTGCAATCCCAGTTGTCCAATATAGCTTTAACATCTTAAACTGGACTCTAAACGACATCAGGCGAATGGATGCTAAAACAAGAAAGCTTCTTTCTAAGCATAAGATGCATCATCCAAAGGCTGATGTAGACCGTCTATACATACCCCGTAAAGAAGGTGGAAGAGGTCTTATTCAGCTGGAATTGTCATACAAGACAACAACTATTGGCTTACTAACATACATAGAAACAACAAAGGATTGGATGTTACAATTAGTAAGGCAACATGAAGAAAGAAAGAAAAAATATTCAATAATAAAAGAAGGCAGTAAATTCAAACAAGATTTACAGTTAGTAGATTCTGTAGAAAAGCAGAACGGAAGCCAAGAGCCGACTATTGCGGCAAAGAATATGAAAATGAAAGCCAAAGATAAAGCTCTTGAACAGATGAAACAGCGCTGGCAAGACAAACCTCTGCATGGCCAATATCCAGTACGTGCCAATAAATCCAATGTTGACAAAGTTAATACTCATCGATGGTTACGTGCATCTGGATTAAAGTCCGAAACTGAAGGCTTTATTCTTGCAGCACAAGACCAAAGTCTTTTCACGAGAAACTTTCAGGCAAATATTATGCATAATAATATGGATCCAAAATGCAGGTTTTGTGATAAACACCAAGAAACAATAGACCACCTAATCTCAGGCTGTTCTGTGCTTGCCCCAAATGAATATAAAAATCGCCACGATAGAGTTGGGCAATATTTACATTGGGCAATATGCAAACATTATGGAAAAGCTGTAGGCAAACACTGGTATGAACATCACCCAGCACCGGTTACAGAAATAGAAGATGTAACCATTCTATGGGATTACACCATCTACACAGACAGAAAAATTGAAGCAAACAGGCCAGACATTATTGTTAAAAACCAGAAGGAGAAAACTTGTCTATTAATTGATATGGCTTGTCCAGCGGATTGTAACATAGCAATCAAGGAATTTGAAAAACTGTCAAAATATAAAGACCTGGAAATTGAAATAGGAAAAATGTGGAAATTGAAAACAAGAGTTGTGCCAGTGATAGTAGGTGCACTTGGAATGATAAAAAATGGAACAAAACAACACATTGAAAGAATCCCTGGAAACCCCAGCTTAAGAGATATACAAAAAATTTTCTTATTAAGTACAGCCCATACACTAAGGAAAACTTTATCTATGTAATGCTGGAGATGATAGGGAAGATAGAAAAACATGAAATGGAGCCATAACAACACGCCACTACCTGCCTTAGGTCTCCCCGCAGACTTGGTTGGTAGTGAGACCAAAGCAGAAATCGAAATATGATGAAAAATGACATAATAATAATAATAATAGGAACAAATGGAAAAGTTTCTATTAGAGTCATTAAAGAGTTTTCTAGGAATCCACACCATAAAAATGTTATCACAAGCTGAGATTAATTTTCATGTCTCTATAACCGGGATAATCCCAATGATTAGATTCCCAAACATTCATTTAAGAAAAAATAAAATGACTTTGTGAGAAGTACAAACTCGTCATGACTGCATTCTATGACTTATTGCACAAACCTCAGAAAAACATCTCTCGTCAAATATATATGTGGCGAGAAAATATTGGACAAGCAATTAGAAAGTACACTGATAAACTAGCCAATGTAAGAAGGTACATCATGAGAAATAAGCAGCTGAAAAAAAAAACTTCAATCAAAATAGCTCAATCGGCAGAACACGAAAGATAACCAGTCAGTCAGTCAGCTAAATGCCGTACGTGATACACGCTTGGGCGATCATGTCTCTTTCGAGACATGACTGACTGTGCAGAAGTAGGTTGCCATTGCTTTCTGCGGTAGACTGGTTGCCGACCAAGGCTATAGATCCCAATCTCTCCTGTTATTTAACCCATAACTGGAAGGAAGAGACGGATTAATACCTTTCCCAAGGGTATTTGCGCGTAAGTGAATACACTGAATTCAACTGGAATTCGAACTCGGCTCCCCGGTTTCTCGTTCCGAGCCGATATCCACTGTACCACAACGCACATCCTTAAGATAACTAGCTAAGATAACAAGATAACCAGAAATGGATATAAAAGTACAAACATCACAAAAACTGCAGATCAAAATGAAGAAACTGACATACACTGTAGAGATAATACTGACATTTTATAAAATTAGTCATAGTCGTTCACAAGTCGGCAATAAAACGAGTCTAAAACATACTGAACCGAAATATTTTTTACGGAAAACAAGATAAGTACACAAACAAACCAAGAAAGAAATCATGTGGCACATCAGTCAGACATTAAATATTGAAATAGAGGAACAAGAGCAACTTCCAAAATTGCAACCAACAAAGCATAACCTCAAAAGTATTAAACTACAATACAGCACTCAAATTAAATCCAGATAAAGTAAACTCCCATATAAGTCTCAACGAAGCAATATGTGCATTAGCAACTAAAAAAATAAGCATCAAAATAAAAAAAAGGCAATAAGACAGATGAAAAAATACATATTGGAAAAGAAAACTACAGAAAGAAATTGAACATAGAAATGAATTATTTTAATCTATTACCTTGAACAGTGAAGATAATTGACAGGTACATCTGGCCGTAGGTAAGGTCAACAAAGTGTAACAAAAAAAAAAAGATCTTTGCCCTCTATAACTTGATTCCATCTATCAACGAGCTTATAAATGCTTCACTTGTAAAATTCTTTAGGTTTTGCTGTGAAATATAAATCTAACTCATCTTCAATCTCCTCTCGTGATATTAACCTAAGGCCATCTAAATGGTTTTGTAATCCTCGAAATGTGATAATCTGAGGGAGCTAGGGCAGATGAATATGCATGATGGGGCAAGATTTCTGCGTGAGGACGAGCATTATCATGATGGAAGATGACTTCCTTTCTGTTGACAAAAGGTCATTTTCGGGTCAAAGCAGTTTTCAACCGACGAAGTTGATCACAACAGAGACTAGCAGAAATGTTTTGACTGTTCGAAATACATGATCCCTTCAATACCCCACCATAGGCTTAACATGATCATTTTGGGATAGAGTTCTGCTCTCGGTTGCTGACCCGGTCTTTCTCCTAGATTTATCCACGACCGCCGACGTTTGACGTTATGGTAGCGAATCCACTTATCATCACCTGTGACAAGCCTACCCAAAAGTTGTGTCTGAAGGTGTCGGGAAACTCATAGAGTAGAGCATGCCTAATGTGTTCTTTAGATGGAAAGAACATGGGTGAGAATATTGCAGAAAAATATGAATGATGCTTTAATAATCTGAAAAAAAGTTATCAGTTAATGATGGTGATATGTTTAAGTAATAACACTATGCATAAAATAAATTTCAATGATTTAAAATTCCCCTGTTACAAACCTGAAAAAAAATTTGCACCGACCTGATAAACGCTTTCTAAAGCAAAACCATGTTTCGGGAAAATAAGTTTCCCAAGTCCTCGTTGCAATGTTGGTTTGGGTTTCCTTGATAACATTGTTTCAAGTAGTAGTAAAACGTCAACATCTTAATTATGTCATTATGTTCTCGTCGAGTTACACCTGCTATTCATTGTAGTTGTTGCTGATCTTGGTAGTCCTTAAGTGATGTGGTTCCTGCTATCTGGTACTGTTCGTGATTATGTAGCGACAGTTAACAAGTTTCGAAGAAATATAGCCTTCGCTAAGTCACAGGTTTCATTCACTCGAAGCCATTTTTCTTCATTGATCTGAGAAAACGGTTATATAAGCTGACAGTTTAGATATTCCTGAAGTAAGAGCGATGTGACTATTTAAGAACATGACTACGAGATTTCGTTCGATTTCTCTGGTTTTGTAATTGTTATGGTGCCCTATCTACATTGGAATGAGCTCTTCCTCCTTCATAATTACTAATCTACGACACTTCGTAGTGAAGGCAGTCGAGACGCAGGGTAACGTGACAATTCGGGCGGACACTTTTGTCTTCTTTTTGTATATGTGCTCTGTTATTCGAATACACTGGTTCAACCTACCTTCTTGTTTCCGTGTCTTTCTTCCTGGTCCTAACAGGCCACAAGAGTAACAGCGTGCGATGTTTTGCAAAACTGTTATCCATAGTGCAGTTTGATCCATATTAAATTTATTTATTTTTCTGTCCTAAATGTGTTATACCCGATATAAAAAAATAGCCAAAGAACTTTAAGAAATAGTCAATGATTCTACTAAAATTTTAGCATTAGTAACCAAAGAAATTACCTTCCTTCTACCCAAGAATGGTGACACAATTACGCCCAAAATCACAGATCAATTACATGTCTTCCCACTACTTACAACCTGCTGATATCTATTTTGACAGAAGAGACATATTTCTTCTTTGAAAAAATGACATACTACCGCTTGGACAAAAATCGTGCAAACATGGCTCTTGCGAATGTAAAGTTACTTATTAAGTTGATCAAACGAACTAGGTCACTATAAAAAACAACACTTCATCTCAATTCCATAGACAGAGCTTATAAGTCTGGTGAAATAAACATCAACAAAAGACTATTTTAAGGTGACTCTTTTGCTCTCTTACTATTTTTTATGTGCCTGATAGATAAACCAGCGAATTTAACAGAACGAAATGATGTCTCAAACGGAAATAAACCGTCTATTTACTATGAATGATTTAAACTTGTATATTAGAAATTAATTTTGGGCTGGATAGTCTCTTGAAAAAAAGAAAATGTTTCAGTGACGACATTCTGTTTGGTTCACCATAGACGATCGCATCTACCTCCCATTAGCATGGGACAGGCTAGCCTCCCAGAGAGTAAAATACTACGCCTCCTTGGCCTTACACTCTCGGCGGACCTCAAATGGAATGACTATATCGAATCCATTGCCAAATTTGCTGCTATGAAAGTCGGCTCTATGTGCAGAGCCCGGAAGTTTTTCCCACCTGAATCTATTCTGCACATATACAAATCTACCATCCGCCCGTATATTGAATATTGCTGCCATATCTGGTCGGGTGACCCTGCTGCTCTCCTTGGGCTTCTTGACAAAATACAAAGGAGGATCTGTAACGTGGTTGATACTGACTTGGCAGACCGGCTGCAGCCGCTCTCACACCGGCGTGATGTGGCTTCCCTGTGCCTCTTCTACAAGTACTTTCATGGCTTCTGCTCCGATGAGCTTAGATCACTGGTGCCGCCTATCACCCACCCTCTGTCATTTCCTATATTTAATCAGCCTTTCTCCACTCTACGTAGCCCCCTGCACAGTAGTGGCAGTGACATGCCTTGCTCGGGGTGAAACGCTTATAAAAAAAAAATGGTGCTAAAGCCACAATTTTACGAGGATCACTACAACAATCCCAATCTATTAGCTAAAATCCAGAGATGACGATCAAAAACTTAGTGCAAGAAGAGGCTTATAAGTACCTCAGTGTAAATGAGGGTGAAAGAATTCATCATAATGAAAGAAATAGTGCGAAAAGTATATTATGAAAGGGTATGTCTGATATTATGTACAGAATTAAATTCTCAGGACAGAATTATAGCCATTAATAGCCTTGCCTCCCAGTCATTCAATATGGCTTCAACATGAACTAGACTCTAAATGGCAACAGATGAATGGATTCTCAGAGACAAGAATACTTTTTTCTAAGCATAAGATGCATCATCTAAAGACTGATTCAGACCGTCTATACATAACACGTAAAAAAGGTGGAAAAAGTCTTAATCAGATATAATTGCCATACAAGACAACAATTATTGAATTGATAACATACATGAAAACAACAAAAGACTGGATGATACAATTATTCAAACAAGATGAAAACAAAAAGAAAACATATTCAATCATGAAGAAGGCTGAATATAAAAAGGGGATTTACATTTAGTAGATTCTCTATGAAACCAAAACAGAACCCAAGAAACAACTGTTGCAGCAGAAATAGGTAAATGAAAGCCAAAGATAAATTTCTTGAAGAGATGAAACAGCGTTGGCCAGACAAACTTCTGCATGGCCAATATCCAGAACGTTTCTAATAAAGACGATGTTGATATAGCTTGCCCAGCGGATTGTAACATAAGAATCAAGGAACTTGAAAAATTATTGAAGTACAAAGACCTGGAAATAGAAATAGTAACAATGTAAAAATTGAAAACAAGAATGGTATCAATTATAGTAGATGCGCTTGAAATGATAAAAAGGGAACCCATCAACATTTAAAATCACTGGAAATCCTAGTTTTAAAAAAGTGCAAAAAAGAAATGTCTGGATAAGTACAACCCACACAGTATGAAGAACTTTGTCCATATGACGCTAGTGATGTTAGACTAACAAATCATGAAAAGTAACGATAACAGCACACAGCCTTTGATATTTCCAAAGATTTGGTAGGTAGTGTGACCATAGCAGAAATTGAATGATAATGATGAAAATAATAATAATTATATTAATTTGTTTGTTTGTTTGTACGCCCGTTAAGCTTTCTGATAAATATTCATGTTTTCATATTTTTGATTATTTCTATTCCCCTTTAGCAAAAAAATCCTTGCATGAATAAAAATTCCAGTTAAAACTTGTCGAAATATACAGAACTCAAAACTTAACTCCATCTTTTATTGATTATTTTTAGCTGTGGAACCTAAACTTTAAACTACAGTCGTAGTTAAACAGCAATATAGTCACGTGACATCAAGAGTCCCGTAACCTATTATGGTCGTAGGGTCATCATATCTCCTACAGTCGTAGCAGCAGTGATGAGAGCCGGACAGAATCTATCCCTCTTCAGACTTGTTTTGAATTTGCAGGTTTCTCTCTTCTTGATTGGTTGCCATTTCAAGAGCCAGCTTGCTTTGCTATTTAAACCAGACGAAGCCGGACCCATGCTTTTTCCTAGGGCATTAACTCGAAATAGATGAAACAGAATCGACCGGAATTCGAACACTTCTAATTTCTGAGTCAATAAGCGTTGAACTAACCGCATATTTGATTATATAAGAAGTACAAAATGACTGCTTGTTCAGATAAGCTAATTAAGTCAACAAAAGATTAAAATAAACTTGTGCACTCTCCGCAGACTTAGGAACTGCGATATCAGTCAGTTAAGTACCATCCGTGATACACGCTTGGACGATCATGTCTCGAAAGAGATATGACTGACTGGGCAGAAGATTATCCCACAGTAGGTTGCCGTTGCTTTCTGCGGTAAACTATTGCCAGCCAAGGCTATAGAACCCAATCTGTCTTGTTATTTGACTCGTAGCTAGAGGAGGAAGAGATGTATTATGTTATTAAGCAGTAATTGGTGGGGGGGTCAGTTCATTACTTCATAACAATTGAAAATCGATCCCCCATTTTATGACCAGTAGAAGCCTTAATCATTAGTCCAACTATTATATTTAGTCAGTCAGTTAAGTGCCATACGTGACACACGGTTTGGGCGATCATGTCTCGAAAGAGATATGACTGAATGGGCAGAAGATTTTCCAGCAGAACGTTACCATTACTTTCTGCGATGGACTGGTTGCCAACCAAGGCTATATATCACAATCTCTTCTGCTATTTAACCCCTAGCTGGAGAGAGAAGCGACAGATTAATACCTTCCTTAGTGGTATTTACACGTAAGAGAATGCAACGAATTCAACTGAAAATCGAACTCGCCTCTCTGATTTCTCGTTCTGAGCCGATATCCACGACACCATAACGGACATCTGCAAGAAACCAAACAAAAAATGGAACGACTGGTGTTGTATAAGTTGCTTGATTGTTTAATGTATAAATGTTTCATTGATAATGGGAGGGTTACGCAAAAAAAGAACTATTCCCAGTTTGTATTTCCCGCACATAGTCCGGTGCTCATGTTTAGAGTGTCTTGATACAAATCCAAAAAAGAATCAGCAATATTATTAATATAAACTCTGGTATCTCGGATTCATATATTTCCTCATGGTTCCTAAAACATCACTCCATAAATCCCGGGCCTAACTAATAAAACAACAACTTTTAGGCAAAATTCAACCTTATTCGTCAACATAGTCTCTTTCTAGGGTGATACACTGATTTCAACGTTTCTCTAACAATTTCATGATTTTTTGTAGAACGATTTGTCTTTGGTCTCAAAATACGCCTCATTTTCTGATAACACTTCTTTATTGGAGCCATATCTCTTTCCATAGAGCATTTTTTCGAGGTTTGAAAACAGTCAGTAGTCGTTGTGGGTCAGATATAGAAAATATGGTGGATGCGGAAGCAATTTGAAGTGCAATTCATGTAGCTTTACCATCGTTGCGATTGAATTGTGACAAGGTGTGTTGTCTTGGTAAAAGATCACTTCTTCATTTGTGGCCGTCTTTTGGTGATTTCTTTCTTCAAATTCACCAATAATGCTATATAATATTCGCTATTGATGGTTCGTCATTTCTCAAGGTAATCGATGAACAAAATATCTGGTGCATCCCAAAATACAAAGGCCAAAACCTTACCTGCTGATGTTTGCGTCTTTGGTTGCTTTAGACGTCTTTTACCTGCTACTCAGCTGACTGCAAATTTACCTCCGGATTGAAATGGTGGATCCATGTTTTATCCATTGTCACATATTTACGCAAAACCCCTTCTTATTGCCTTAGAACAGTTGCAAACAACGCTCTGAATCGTCGACGCGTTGCTGTTTTTGATCGACTGTGAGCAAACGCACCACCCACTTTGAACACAGATTTCTCATTGACAAATATCCGTGCAAAATGGGGATACACTGCTTTCTGATATATTCAACCCCACAGATATCTCACGCAAATTCAATTTAGGATTGGCCAAAGCAAGCTAGTAGATTTTTTTGGTGTTTTTCCGGAACAAATGCCAATTTTGGGTGACCTGACTGTTCAGCATCATTTGTCTGCACGACCTCGTTTAAAGTCAGCATACCACCTCTTAACCGTTGTTTCCGAATACGACTTATTAAGCAATTGCTTTGTTTGAACAGACATTTTTCTCTCCAGAAAAATATGCTTTTTCAACAGACGAAATTCTGATTTCTCCATTGTTTTGAAAATTTGGCACATTAACTTTCATTTAAATAACTGTAATTTGTAAACTGCGGATGTGTGTTGTGGTGCAGTGGATATCGACTCGGAACGGCAAGTTCGAATTCTAGTTGAATTTCTTGCATTCACTTACGCGCAAATACCCTTAGGAACAAGACTTTATATATTACCAATATATAAAGTTTGAACAAGACTTTATTTTTTATTTATTTTTTTTTTTTATAAGCGTTTCACCCCGAGCAAGACATGTCACTGCCACTACTGAGCAGGAGGCTACATAGAGTGGAGAAAGGATTATTAAATTTAGGAAATGTCAGAGGGTGGGTGATAGGCGGGTAGGGATACCGAGAATGGTTAAATATAGGAAATGTCAGAGGGTGGGTGATAGGCGGGTAAGGATACCGAGAATGAAGGTTGGGTAAATGAGAGTGTTCTGAGAATAATTGGGAGTTAGTGTGATAGGAGGTGTCTATTGACCCTACATTTAAACACCTGGAGGTTGGAGCTGTCGGGAAAGCATACTTGTGGAAGGGAGTTTCACAGGTGGGAAGCGCGAGAAAAGAAGCTGTTAGAGTAGAATTTATGGTTACATCTTATTTGTTTAACTGTAAAAGGGTGGGACCTAGTTGCTAATCTAGTATCTCGTGTAAATTCGTGCTTAGGCGGCACCAGTGATCTAAGCTCATCGGAGCAGAAGCCATGAAAGTACTTGTAGAAGAGGCACAGGGAAGCCACATTACGCCGGTGAGAGAGTGGTTGCAGCCGGTCTGCCAAGTCAGTATCAACCACTTTACAGATCCTCCTTTGTATTTTGTCAAGAAGCCCAAGGAGAGCAGCAGGGTCACCCGACCAGATATGGCAGCAATATTCAATACACGGGCGGATGGTAGATTTGTATATGTGCAGTATAGATTCAGGTGGGAAAAACTTCCGGGCTCTGCACAGAGAGCCGACTTTCATAGCAGCAAATTTGGCAATGGATTCGATATAGTCATTCCATTTGAGATTACCAATATATGTTCAAACATGTTTCTATTTTCACTATTAGCAACGCCACAGGGTTTGTTTTGTTTGTTTAACAGCGCGTCATCTCCTTATGGTTTGATTAATACCAAAATTTATTTTTCTTGGGAGCTTTCAAGTAATAAAAAATGACCTGTTATTCTACTTTCACAATGGAACACATAGTATATGAGTTTGAGTTTTGTTTAACGGCATATCAACCTCTGTGGATTATTTAATGCCAAAAAGTTAGGGTTTTAAAGTATATTTTTTAATGTTCGGCTCTAGTGAGAACGTTGATTTAGTCAGATTTTGTTGAAAAGATTTGTTTATTTTTTTTATTTTAGAAAACTGAAGGTATCCTCTGGTCTTGTATTAAAAAATATATTGCTGGTAATCATTTTGTCTTTTCAGAAAATTATTGTTGGTAATATTTTTCCTTCAAAAAAGTATATTTTTCTATAAAAGTTTATTTTTATAGTTTCATAGTGTTTTGACCCCAGTTTGGGGGGATTATCTATTTGCCCATAGCTGCGACCCTAACAGGTGCCACCACTCCGGGTCAGGGTGGACCTGGGAACAACATCAATTAAGAGGTGGTTCCATGCTCCTCACAACTTCTTAATGAGAGGCCTTGCTGCCTGTTGCAGTTTACCGTCATACCCAGGACCACATGGTTGATGATACTCAGCTTTTGTGCATATACATATTTATGTAGACATGATTACTAGAGGCGGTTATATGGGTGGGTTTTATGTTGACGTTTGCGAAATTCTTTAAGAAATTGTAGGATGTTTTATGGATTGATGTCATGAAAGAATTCTTTAAGTTTGGTAGTTTGGTTGATTTTATTTAGTAGCATATTAACATCTATGTATTATTTAATGCCGAAATCTAAATATTTTTAACTTAATTTTATGGCTTCAGAGAGTTTAAATGTACTTCTGGTCATAGTGCTGTGAAATGTATTGTTAGTAATTCTACTATAAAATACGTATTTTTGTCAATTTTTAATATAATAAATGTATTGCTTCTAATCTAAACTTATTTAAAAATGAAACTTTGTCTGTGTGTGTGTGTGTGTGTGTGTGTGTGTGTGTGTGTGTGTGTGTGTGTTATTTTTAATCATATCACCCCAAGTAAGGCGGTAACGCCACTGATGTGAAGGGGGCTACATAAGAGTGAAGAGATTGGAAAAGAGAAAACCGGAAACCGTATCCTAAACAGGAAACAAGGGATGAGCCTCTTCATCTATTCAATAGATGTGGGTGAAGTGTGAACCGGGCGATAGTTTAGTCTATCTACTCCAATT
The DNA here is from genome assembly GCA_037127315.1 of Ascarosepion bandense. Lineage (NCBI taxonomy): Eukaryota > Metazoa > Mollusca > Cephalopoda > Sepiida > Sepiidae > Ascarosepion > Ascarosepion bandense. Next base: position 25,680 of record JBBBDQ010030507.1, read on the forward strand.
GAAAAAAAAAGTGAGAAGATTAAAAAAGAGAAAACCGGAAACCGCATCCTAAACAGGAAACAAGGGATGAGCCTCTTCACCTGTTCAATAGATGTGGGTGGAGTGTGAAGGCTCCAAAACGGCTGAACCGATTTTCTTGAAAATTTACACAGTTGTACGTTAAGCATCCGCGAGTGTTCTTAGCTAGGTTTTGTGTCGAGGTACCCACGATAAATATCGATAATCGAAAAAATTGGGTTATAGAAGGAGTGGTCCGATTTTAATCAAATTTGATGCACTCATAGACAAAGACATAAGAAACGATACTCAGAAGTTTCAAGGTTGCAGTTCTTACAATAGAGCAGAAAATCGATAATATATATATATATATATATAAAAGGCAAGATGTTAGTGTGTGTGTCTGTTTATCTCTCTGTATGTCATTTATACAAATCCGCAATTTTTATCCGATTTTCACCAAACTTCATACAAATGTTCTTTAGGCTGAGTCTGAGCTCCAGGACCATGGATTAGTTTTAAAGCTTTCATTACACTCGAGCAACGCCGGGCTATACTGTTAGTTTTACGATAAATTTATTTTTATACTTTCATTGTGTTTTGTTTTGGTGTTTCCCTGTCTACCCGTAGAAGGAACTGACAAGTGCTACCATCCGCGTCAGGGTGGAACTGGAAAAAGAACGGTAAAGAGGCGATCTAAAACCTCCAACCCTAACCCCCCGATCATTGGTGCCGGATATAGTATATCATCATACTCACTGACTGATAAGACATAAGATTTTGATAAATAACGTATTATTTAATGAAGTCCCCTAAAAAAATTATACTAAACACGTTTGAGCAGGGCTTTTACAATACCGAATACATCTTCATTCATATCTTTCTCGACTATTAGTGATGCGACGTGGTAAGTGATCTTACTTATCAATCGAACCTCTTAATTAAAAAAAGAAACCAATTTAGTCAGATATATATAGGAAGTGCTTTAATTGTATATTCAGAGTAAATTTGTGTCTAAGTTATTAAAATGTTTCGCACTTCTTTTTACAGATATTCTATTCTTACAATGTGGGATAAACACATGTTTAAATTTTCAACAGTTCAGTCTCTTCTCTCCTTCATGCGCATGTATAGTCACCTCAGCGTAAACATCATTTTACTCCGATGGAATCGTTAAGGACAAAACACATTTGCACAATAGGCTATATGAAGCGTGAAAGTGAGTCCGAAAAGCATGCTTGTTGGTCGTTAAATGAAAGTACAGATATATTCCCACAAACACAAACACGTGCGCACACGTATACATACACAGACATACGCACATGCACACATGCAAACACACACACATGAAGAAACGCACGCGCAATCACTGACACACACGCACACAACGCCAGAAATACACGCCAAATGCAGGCACACACCAACACACTCACACACATATAGACATTCACACACACATATTTTCTACTGGCTGGTAGATATGGACCTTTGTTTGTTTTTTACCCCTTTAGATGTTCTTGAGCCGAGAAAGAACAATTTCGGTCTCTCTCTCTCTCTCTCTCTCTCTCTCTCTCTCTCTCTCTGAGCACATAGCCGTGTTTTAAGATAAAACCAGTTGGTCACTCAGAATCAGGATAAGGCGGCTACTTACCTCTGGGCAGCCGAATTTCAGGACTGGTGTTGCGAGTTCCAGTGTCATTTTTCACCTGTCATTTTCAACCCACACCCATAACAATTGATAAATAGTTTGGATGTCGAGAAAGCCTTCAGGCTGAGAACTATGTAACTTTATGTAGATTGTGGTATGCGTGTTGCTTTCCCCATCTTTTTTAACGAGCGGTCAACTGTCATGGCACAGCAAGCCGAAGGGATGATAGCAAAACCTTTAATTTGAAACGAGTTTTTACAAGCTTTATTTCTCTGTTGATGAAAATTTTAAAAGCCTCTTTTCTTTTAATTTTAAATAAGGCATATGATAATCTATCAAAAAAGTAAATTATTTCAAGCATTAAAATAAATTCATTAAAACTTATTATTTTTGTTTAAATATTGGCTTTGTTCAAAATAGCTGAGAATTAAGAAGGCTGTTGTTAAAAAATGATCAAAAACAGAAGACTAGGTGGGGAAAACAGAGAAAAAGAAATTGTTTAAATAGCCATACATACACAGACATAACAGAATTAAATACACACCAAGATAAATTTTATTACTGATTTTTTTAAAACAACCAAGATAATTTAACATAGATTATTTGATTAAAATTACAGATAACAATACTGGAACATGCCACGAACCAAAGAAGTATCAAACCTATGCGAATTTTAGCGAGAACGTATCGTGGGACAACTTGAAGGTGGACTTAGTCAAAGAAAATATCTGAAAATCTTTCAATACCCCTTCCTACTGTTAATAGAGTGATCGTACAATTCACCAGACAGGTTGAGATAAAATGGGATCAGTAAACTTTCATGGCCAAAGTCCCAGGATATTAACCCAATTGAACACTTTTGGTGAATATTAGATCGAACGCACCGCAAAAAGAATATGAAGCCATCTTTGAAGCCCGAAATTTTAGGATTATTGCGTGAAACATGGTAAGAAATCCCTCAAGATGATTTTTTTTATAAGCGTTTCACCCCGAGCAAGGCATGTCACTGCCACTACTGCGTAGGGGGCTACATAGAGTGGAGAAAGGATGGTTAAATATAGGAAATGTCAGAGGGTATGATTGGGTAGATGAGAGTGTTGGGAGAATAATTGGAAGTTAGTGTGATAGGAGGTGTCTATTGACCCTACATTTAAACACCTGGAGATTATAGCTGTCGGGAAAGCAGACACGTGGAAGGGAATTCCACAGGCGGGAAACGCGAAGTAAAGGGGATGTCAACCAAGTATTAGTTATTAAATTTATGACCATTTATAATTACTTCATTTGTATAAATTACTTGTTTAATAAAATAAACGGTTTTTGTGAGTGTCTATTCAATTCTGTCATGTCTGTTTAGAATGAAAAATCGAATACTTCTGACATCCTACTTTAATGTGAGGATTTGTCAAATTTATTAGTAGGAGCAGTTCATTGTCCCAATGGTAGGGAAAAGCAGGAAGTACAGTGAGTTCTATTCTGAAAAATCTTTAAATTAAAAAAAGTCATTTCAATCAAGCAAGGCGATAATTTCACTAAAAAACAATGGGTTACTGTGAGTGGAAGGGAATGGACAAACCCTAGATAAGATAAATGACAATAAAAGACAAAAATTTTGATTGGCGTTGTATTTAAATTTTGCAGATTGTAGGTCGTAGGGAATCAATAAACAGAAAGAAAATTTCAAGGGTGAGAAAAGAAACTATTAGAATAGAACTTACGGTTAGATCTAACACTTTTTAACAGTAAAATGATACCAGATAAATCCATGCGGATGAGATACCAAGGAAGAAATGTCACCAGAACAATTGCCAGGAAAATATTTAGAGAAAAGGAAAAAAAGAAGCAACAAGATTGTGGTTGGAAAATGACTGGAGGTGAGATGGCAGGTTAGGATCTATAACATTGCAAACATTTCTTTGGTTTTTGTCGAAAATCTTGGATATATAGCATAAGCACCACACTAGATATGACAGCAGTATTGAATGAATCTATGAATGGTAGTTGCAAAGTGTCATAACCAATAACATCCTAATAGGGCCTTTTTTTTTTTTAAATCATATCGCAAGGCATATTAGTGCCAATGTTTTGCAGTGTTTACATAGGAGGATAGTTATGAGAAAGAATGACAGGTTACAGTGGGTGTCAGGAAGTGGGTAAGAGTAGGATGAGAAGATGAGAGTAGAGTGGACGGAGAAAAGAGCATAGGAGGGAGGATGCAAGTTAGTGAGACAGGAGATAACTATTGACTTTATATTTAAATACTTGGAGATTATAGCTGTTGGGAAAGCAAGTAAATGGAAGGGTATTCCACAGGTGGGAAGTGCGAGAAAAGAAGCTGATGGAGTAGAATTTGCGTTTACAATTTCTTAGTTTTACAGTAAAAAGATGGGACCTAGTTGTTAATCTTGTAGCTCGAGTAAATTTATATAGAGGGGGCACCAGTGAGCTAAGTTCCTCGAAGTAGAAGCCGTGAAAGTATTTGTAGAAGAGATACAGGGAAGCCACATTGCGCCGGTGAGAAAGTGACTGTATCCGAGCTGCCAAGTCGGGATCTATCACATTACAGATTCTCCATTGGATTTTGTCAAGGACACCTAGGTGGATAGCAGGAGCAACCGACCTGATATGGCAACAGTATTCAATGCACAGGCGGATGGTATATTAATATGTGCAGGATTGTTTCAGGCGGAAAAATGTTCCTGGCCCTACACAGAGAATCGACTTTCTTAGCAGCGGATTTAGTTATGGATTCTGTATAGTCATTTCACTTGAGGTCTGTTGTGAGAGTTAAGCCGAGGAGGCGCAGTGTTTTGCTTTCAGGGAGACTAGCCTGATCCATGCTAATAGGGGGTAGAAGCAATTGTCTGCGATGGTTAATAGATAGCAGCTTCATTTTGGAAGCATTAAAATTCACGAGCCATTTCTTACCCTTGTCCGCCACTGATCGGAGGTCTTTTTCAAGCTCTATATATAATGATGCAATGTCACCAATTTTATATTTTTGAGCTAATGTGAGCAGCTGTTAAGATCTTAAAGCTAGATCAGAAGAGAGATCAGTTGGCAAGCTCCGGTTATCTAGAAGTTTAGAAGTGCGCCCATATACCATTGTATTATCAGCATAGATGTTTACAAGTGTTAAAGTCTAGCAAATCATGTATGTAATGTAGAAAGATAGTTGAGCAGAGAAGGAAGTCTTGAAGACACCTGCGTTCATCGCTTTGATCTCAGAGGCCTGGCCGTTAACAACTACCTTTAGGGACATAGTCTTGCTTCATTTCCCATTTTAATGCTATTTTATTAAATGCCATTTTCATGCCGTTACCGAACCTCAAAATTTTTGTTTAGAGCTTACAAATAAAAGACAAAGTGCTCCCCATAGCCTTTTTCCAGACTTACTTTAAAAAAATTTATACCTGATATGACTAAAAAAGTTTTCGAGTCTCTCTTTGCTTGGCAAAAACAAAAACTCTGTAAACAATATACAATGACGTTATACATTGCAAGAATGTAACCGAAGACGGAAACAAGTAAGGCGTTTGTAGAGGCGAGAAGTCGTTAAGATTATATGAAAAGTCTCAATCTCCTGTGATATTAACGGGTCATGACACGTGCTGGGCGCACCGCAGAGATAAAGTGACATTTGCCGGTTGAGATTTTTTGATACTGTCAAATGAGTCACGATCCTACGGTATCTCATCTCACTTCTACGAGAGCTAGCTTATGAACAAGTTTGCTATCGAGATGCAGTTCGACCTTACCATCCGCAGAATTCAGTTTTACTTACATTAGCTCAATCAGCAAAACAGTTGTGTTCAAATATTTCATTAAACTAAAGATTCTTCTATGTGCCCTGTCCTTTCAGGACGTAGGCGATCATGGTTTTCCACGTCTTTCTATCCCTAGTGGCTCTTAGCACACCTTCTCCTGTTACACCATCGTTCCAACATCCAATTGATTAGGTCCTTCAAATATGTTATCCGTTGCTTTCCCCTGTCTCTTTTCCCTCTATCTGGCCTGTTAGTATCAGGTTCTCCAAGCCTTCTTTCCTCATTGCATGGCCTAGCAACTTCAGCAGTCTCTTCCTGATGCTCAGTATTAATTTCCTTTTCATCTCCATCATTTCTAAGACCTCATTCTTGCTCACATGCTCGATCCATGATATTCATAGCATCGTTCTGTAGGACCACATTTCGGTTGCTTCAAGTTTAAAAACTTGAAACTAAAGCTATTTTGCATAATATATCCATCTTTTCTGGTGTTGATAGGAAATTATTGCCATTTAAGGTAAACATATATTTGTTCATTCATTTCATCTCAAGCAAGACGACAATGGACAGAGAGGTGTAACAATACATGATCGCCTGCGTCCCGAAGGGACACGGCACATAGAAGAAGAAGAAGAAGAAGAAGAAGAAGAAGAAGAAGAAGATATTATGGAAAATAGAATAATTTCAGTGAAATCAATAAAAATTACGTGTGCTTAATTCCCACTTAGTAAAAGCAGCAATTCACCTCTCCCAATGCGTCCTGAGTATGACGATAAAATACTCGAGAGACTAGAGCTAGTGAGGAGAATGAAACCACTTCTTAACGGCTGTTGTTCTTTCCTGAGTCCGGGTGGTAGCACCACTGTTAGGATCCCAGCAATGGGTAAATAGCTGACCCCAAACAAAACTCAGCAGTACATTTTGATAATAAAATAACCGACAATACCTTTTTATAGCAAATTAACCATCAATGCAACACTAAAACATAAAATTTGAAAATACATTGTACAGAGACGCATTTCAGAAAATCTTATTAGAAACAAAGAAAAGAGTTCTGAATTGCTATGTGAAATGTGTCCTTCTGTATGGAAGTGAATGCTGGACAATCTCATCAAAGATGAAGGAGAGGCTTGAGGCAGCAGAAAGATGCGGAGGATACCATGGATGCAGCACGTGTGCAACGATGAGGTGTTGGAAAGGATGCAAAGGAGAAGAAAACTGATACTAAATATCAGGAAGAGACAAATGAGGTTCCTGGGACGTAATGAGAAAGGAGGACCTGGAAAACTTAATACTCACAAGGCGGATAAATGGAAGGAGAGAAATGAAAGCAGCGCTAGACGTACTTGTTAGGTCTGAGCAAATGGTTGACGGAGCGGGGATTAAAAGAGATACCGAAAGAAAAAATTATTTGGAGCGACAAGAGACAAAGCCAAGTCCATGATCACCTACGTTCTGAAGGGGCACGGCACATGGAAAAGAATAATCTGTAGTTCAAAGTATAAAATTTCGTGCGGGATATTTAAATTTCAAGATTAAATAAACCCATAGATGTGTTGCTATGCAGTTAAACAAAATCAACCAACAACCTATCCCTGTCACTTTATCTGATGTCTTGACAGAGGCATACAATAAAACAAATCAATAAATTCGGAATTACATCCTATTCAAATAATCCTTAACCTTTATGGGGAAGTAACTGTTTTTTTTATGAGACATGAATCGAGAGTGTGAGAAATGACGAGGTTTTGGAAAGGGTGGAGACTAAAAGGAAATTGATACTGAGCATCAGGAAGAAACAGCTAAAGTTCCTGGGACATGAAATGAGGAAGGAGGGCTTGGAGAACCTGATATTGACAGACTAGATAGAGAGAAAAAGAGACAGGAGAAAGCAATGGAAAACATATTTTAAGGACCTGAGCAGGTGGATAATGGAACGTGGGTTGAATGGTGCAAAAGTACTTATTTGCAGATATTTGAGTAAAGTATTAAGAAACAGGACAATTACGTCAGAAACAATAAAGAGAGTACTGGATTGCTATGTGATGTCAGTTCTTCAATATGGCAGTTAATGTTGGACAATATCACCAAAGATGAAGGGAAAACTTGAAGAAGCAGAAATCCGGTTCTAAAGAAGGATGCTGCGAATATCATGGATCGAGCATGTGAGCAAGAATGAGGTTTTGGAAAAGATGGAAACAAAAAGGAAATTAATACCGAGCATCAGAAATAGTCATCTAAAGTTTCTGAGACATGCAATGAGGAGGGAGGGCTTGGAGAACTTGATACTAACAGGCCAGATGAAGGGAAAAAGAGCCAGGGGAAAGCAGCGGATAACATATTTGAAGGACCTGATCAGGTGGATGGCGGAACGAGGGTTGCATGGTGCAACAGAAGAAAGCGGGCTAAGAGCCACCAGGGATAGGGAAAGGTGGAAGCCATGATCGCATACGCCTTGAAAGGACATGGCACATAAAAGAAGAAAAATGGGTAAACTAATGACAAAACAGAAAATTCATAAGTAACATGTTTCTTTTTTGGGAAAGAGCTTCGTCAGACTAATAATCAGATTTGTGAGGGGTGTTCCTAATCTTTGGACGCATAGGAAACTGTATTTTAACTATTATGCTACTAGCAGGATAGTTCGGCGTTGCTCGGGTGTAATGAAAGTCTTAAAACTAATCCATGGTCCTGGAGCTCAGACACTTTGGACGTTGGCACGATAGACTAAAAAGCAATAGTTGTTTCCAGTTAAAGCGAAACCGTAGACTGAAAGAAAAATGAATGGATGTAAGTCAAATTTTGATTTCCTGGTATCGATATCAAATACGTTTTTTTCGTCGTAAACTGAATTTTGACGGCTAAATAAGTCCTCTGACTAAATGGTATCATGTCTGAGACTAAGAACTACAATAATACCTACTTAGTGCCAAACCCGAAGCAAAAACTAAAATAAAAGGGCTTAAAAAAATACAGAGCTACAGGCCGATAAACAGACTTACACACACAAACATCTTGACTTTTACACACACACACACACACACATATATATATATATATATATTATCAATTTTCTGCACTATTGTGAGAACTGCAACCTTGAAACCTCTGAATATCGTTTCTTATGTCTCTGTCTATGAGTGTATCAAATTTGAATAAAATCGGACCACTTCTTCTATAACCCGATTTTTACGATTGTCGATTTTCGATGTTTATCGGGGGGACCTCGACACAAAACCTAGCTAAGAACACTCGCATACGCTTATAATACAACTGTGTAAATTTTCAAGAAAATCGGTTCAGCCGTTTCGGAGTCTATAGGTAACACACACACACAGAGACAAAGTTCCATTTAAAAATAAGATTACAGGCGATCCTTTTCACATTTTACTCTTATGTAGCCCCCTGCACATCAGTGGCATTAGCGCCTTGTTCGGGGTGATACGATTTAAACAAATTGTTTTTAAGACATGCTATGAATCTTTAGTTTAGTAAGGGCAGCCTGTTGAAGCCCTAGATCAGAGAAGGAAGTTTCCTTTCATAAATACAAACAGACCACTGATAAGCCCATTGATATGTCAGATCTAGTGTTTCTAAGAGTAAGCAGAAAAGCAATTAGAGAAACTGATAAATATACTCGTAACAGATAGAAGGGTCCTGGGAAGGGCAATGCAACAAACTGAATGCTATCGGTGGGTGTTAAAACTCGACGGATACCACCAGGCGGTAAATATTATGAAGGAACGATGGTCGAGAGACACCAGTAATATAAAACAATTCGAAAATAAAATAAAAAAAATAAGTAGAACAGCGATGTAAAAAACGAAAACGGATTTCGGCATCTTGTGTGAGTGAAACGGATGAAGAATTTAACAAGAAAACATATCCTACTAGAATGCAAAACCGTAACTAAAATAACACAAAAATATTTCAATGGAAAAAGCTTAAAAGAAAATTTTAAAAATACAGACACAGATGAAATATGCAACTTTCTCAAACAAATCAACAAAATATAATACTTTCAAATATTGTATATGTATGTTTATGCAAATATATATATATATATATATATATATATATATATAGGGCCGTAGCTGATGCTAAAAAAAAAAACCCGGGCACAGAGAAAATTGCCCGGATTTATTAGTTGACAATGTGATGACGTCATCAGTGTCATCCGTTTCCAGAAAGTATGATTTCTGAGGATTTTTTCGGCTATTCCGATGGAAATTAGGCATAGAACGTGAACGAAAGCAGGAAATCGGGTTCGGACTTTCTGAGTATAACCAGTGTTTTCTCCCAAAATTAATATATAAACAAACAGATTTTTACTGCGTTCATTCGTATGTTTTCTTCGTTTTTCTTTCTTTCTTTCTTTCTTTCTTTCTTTCTTTCTTCGTGAAGTGTTTAGTTTGATTTCTGACGAAGACATTTTTCCTTGCCCGGATTTTCATTATGATTGCACGGATCGGCCCGGACCCGTGCCCGGTGTGCCCGGTAGTCAAACACGGCCATGTATGCACACGCATACATGTAGGTATCCAGATATACAATCAGAAACAATCACAAGATAAAGCAATTTATAAAGAAAAAACAAGAAAATACAACAGATCATAAAACCCAACAACCTCCCAAAATTTTATACAGAATAACTACCCTGTATACATAAATAAACAAGAAGAATAATTAAAATTCAGTTCAATGTTCACTTACACTCGGTGGAAACGGGCGAGTAACAACGCAGACTTAAATAAAAATAATATCTAAACAAGATGTCCCTAGACATGAGCAGTAGAATGAGAACGATCTACTTTCCTCAGATCAAATAACAGGTTTACTTCATAATACATTGTAGGTTACACAGTTCTATATACACCTGGAGAAGGCCGGAGAGTATAATGGCCGAAAATTGTGATAACAACGACGAAAGTGAAAACAATGGCTCAAATATATATATATTACAAATAAAATTCAATTTATTATTCATCTTAGTAAGACGCGTTTTAACACACATTTATGTGATAGAGCTTCTTCATGAACGAAATTTGGTCCTGGGCATGACGGTAAACTGCATCCGGCAGCAAGGCCTCTGATTGGGAAGTTGTGAGGAACATGGAACCACCTATTAATTGCTGCTGTTACCAAGTCCACCCTGACCCGGAGTGGTAGCACCTGTTAGGGTCCCAGCTATGGGCAAATAGTTAAACCCCAAACTGGGATCAAAACACTATAAAAATATAAAAATTCTTTTATAGAAATATATATACATAAAATAGGCTTTTATAGAAAAAAATATACATTTTTGATGAAAACATTATTACCACAACACACTTTTGAAGGTAAAAATTCTCAGTAGCACATTTTTGAATACAGAACTAGAATACGTTTTCAGTTTTCTAAAATAAAAAAGAATAAAAACAAAATTTTCATTAAAATCTGACTAAATTAACCTTCTCACTATAACCATACATTAAAAAATACCTTAAAACCCCACTTTTTTGGCATTAAATGACCCACAGAGGTTGATATGCTGTTAAGCAAAACTCACTGACTCACTCATGAACGAAATTTTATTTCTAAGGTTGTCTTTAAGTCGAATTTTCACGAAGAAGATGATTTTGATTGTTTAACCGAATAATCGAGTATTTGTCATCAATCCACTAAAGTGTTTAACAATAATTATAACTTTCATCAGGACAGAGCCTTTTACGTGCTCTACCATTCTGACTTTATCATTTACACTTGTTTAGATAAAATTTCACCTCTAGTTTTGGTTGCTATATAATTTCATTATTGCTTTCAATCGTGAGTGTTTTGTCTTTTTTTTTCTTTCAACAGCTCTTGTATCATATTTAAATTTTAGAGACAAGTGGAAAAATTTAAACCAAAATCAAAATTACACACCCATATTAGTTCTAACAGGAACGTGATCCGACCTAAAAAAGCAAACAGTGTTCTCTCTCTATATATAATTTGGTCGGGTTTCAATACTGGGTAAAAGCCATCGGATGTCTAACCGTACTGATGAGCTGTGATACAACGAAACAGATCTGTCTGCGGCTGATTATATATATATATATATATCAATTATTAAATATACATATTAATAAATGTAGAAATTATCCTGCGTCGATGTCATTACCCGAAGGTTCATGCGTTGTGCAATAATCAGGTGTATATCACAGATTGACTGTTTAATAGATTTGCATTAAAGTTCGCTCGATGTTCATGAGTGTTAAATCTTATAAAGTTAAATTACTGCTTTTTATTCAGGACGTAAAATAGATATTAAGATTAAAATTTAAATAGACAAAGACTAATTAAGTGGTATACGTGATACACGCTTGGGCGATCATATTTCGAAAGAGACATAACTGACTCGGCAGAAGATTATCCCGCAGTGGGTTGCCATTGCATTTTACGGTAGACTGGTTGCCAGCCAAGGCTAGGGAACCTAATCTGTCCTGTTATTTAACCCATACCTAGAGGGAAGAGACGAATGAATACCTTTCCTAAGAGTATTTGTGCGTAAGTGAATGCAAAGAATTCAACTAAAATTCGAAATCGGCTCTCCGATTTCTTGTTCCGAGCCAATATACACAGCACCACGGACATCCAGACAAAGACTACATGGCGATGAAACATTAAAATAAAAATTTTAAAGTAAAATTATAAAATTAAAATTTTTATTTGAAAAATATTGAAATATGTATATAGATGTGTTCACGTAACTATATATATATATCTTGGAAGTAATACAAACTATGGGTTGGTAGTCCACTGTTTGTAGTGATTTACTTTATTAAGAGTGCTTAGTAGAGCATTATATATTCTAAATGTTACCTATCTATCATTCAATTTATTTCATCACTGGCATAGAAAACATCTGGGTCTCAAGTCAGTTCAAGTCTCTACACCTCCTTACTCTTACGATCAAATTTCTCTTATCTATCATGACCAGAATTTCTGCTGGTTCACTGACACTAATCCTCCCTTAATTGTCTGGATATGGAAAAATTGTGTTGATTTTCAGATTCTATATATAACAATTCCTAACAGAAAAAATATATTTCACTGCCTGATGAGGTGCTAATCATATAGTATCGAAACACAACGGAGCTTGTGTTGCAGGATACTACGTTTTTATTATATACTTATAATAAAAATAATAATATATATATTATAAGTATATAATAAAATCGTAGTATACTGCAACACAATATATATATATATATATATATATATATATATATATATACAGTCATCCGCAGACAGATTTGTTTCGCTGTATCACAGCTCATCAGTACGGTTAGACTCCGATTGCTTTTAAAACTGGATTGAAACCCGACCCCAGTGGCGTCAGTCGGCGGTTCTACCTCTGGGCCATGGACATTTTAGACTTAAATACACACAACACACACACACACACACACACACACACACACACACACATATATATATATATATATGTGTGCGTGTGTGTGTGTGTGTATTTAAGCAACAGTTTTTATTGATGCATGTTTTATTAAATAATATAGACAAGTTTCGTTTATTTTGTGTAAATTGTTTTCGTATTGTCTGATAATCATAATAGCATTCTCGTTGAAAGAAGAACGAAATGCCTCTAATTTATAACAGAAGCCATTGGTTATCCCAATGGCTTTCCATACTTAATACTTCTCGGCTTCACTATCGCTCGGTCATGTTTGACGTCATGAGGTGTGGTGCGATTTTAGCTTCCAGCGTCTCGTACGAACGTGTTTGTCGTTGCTTTGAAAATATTCCATGTAAGCAAAAACAGACTATCATTATTGTTCGTCCGTGAACTGTTTAATTTATTTAATATAATTATCATCTTTGATAATGGCTTATGTAAGCTGAAAGCTCATCTAGGAGTAAAATATAGGAGTAAAAAATATGTATGAATATTGTGATTTTGTTTCCTCTTTTAATGGTAATGCTCTTAAGCATATCAGAGCATATGAAAAGAATTTATATAAAAGAAACAGTGAATCAATATATATATATATATATATATATATATATATATATATTTATATATATATATATATATATACGAAGACTTAACACATCGTCTAAAGTTGTTATAAAATATTATTTATTTATTCATTTCAACGTGTGTATAGACCCATCTCTTCAGACCAAGATTTCATTTCATTGAAATCTGGTATGAATATCTGTGGTTAAATTTGCGATGCATTTGATATACATGCTTGTATAAGTGTATTACTACTTTGTCTTATATATGTAATTAAACGTAGTTTTTTTTGTTTGTGTATATGTGAAGTTTGTTTGTATACTTGTGTATATATGTGTTTGCATTAATTGTTTGCATACGTGTGTATATATGGTTCTTACAGTTGTGTGCGTGTGTGTGAATACCAGAGTGAATTTATCCATGAGTTCTTCTTCTATGTACCATGTCCCTTTAGGACGTAGGCGATCATGGCTTTCCACGTTTCCCTATTCCTGGTGAATCTGAGCACGCCTTCTCCTGTTACACCATGCAACCCTCGTTCCGTCATCCACCTGATTAGGTCCTTTAAATATGTTAACCGTTGATTTCCCATGTCTCTTTTTCTGTCTATCTGGCCTATTAGTATCAGGTTCTCTAAGCCCTCCTTCCTCATTGTGTGTCCCAGGAACTTCAGCTGTCTCTTCCTGATGCACAGTATTAATTTCTGTTTTGTTTCCATCATTTGCAAGACCTCACCATTGCTCATATGCTTGATCCATGATATTCGCAGCATCCTTCTGTAGAACCACATTTCAGTTGCTTCAGGTTTTTCCTTAATCTTTGATGCTATTGTCCAGCATTCATTGCCATATTGAAGGACGGACAGCAAGTAGCAATCCAGTACTCTCTTCCTTGTTTCTAGCGAAATTGTCCTGTTTCTTAATACCTTACTCAACTTCTGGAATGCTTCCTTCGCCATGCCAATTCGCCTTCGGATCTCTGTGTGCACTTTCCGTCTTCTGTTATAACGCTTCCCAGGTATTTAAATTACTGTACCTGCTTGATTCTAGTCTCCCCGACCAATATTTGGCATTTTGGGATTCACTTTTTACTGATGACCATGCGTTCGGTTTTCGTGCTGTTTATTTCTAGTGCTTTTTTATTATTTTTTTCGGCTACCTTCTGTAGGAGGTCTTGTAGTTTCCTTTCTGTGTCTGCTATCAGCACTGTATCATCTGCGTACTTTAGGTTGTTTAAATTGCGGTCTCCGATTACGAATCCAGGCATAATTTCTAGGGTCCTCAGTATATCTATCTATCTATCTATCTATCTATCTATCTATCTATCTATCTATCTATCTATCTGAATCCCTTTCCTGTCACGCTCAGGAGGGCGGTAATCTGCGAGGAAACAGCTAATATCTCTCTCAAATATTTTGCCGTCATAGTTTGAAGTTAATGCCCGGTTAACACATTTAGTTTAGTTTGTTCCCAATACTAGATGAATACATATTTCGAAATCAGCAGAATTTTATCTTTGAAATTCTCTAATAACTTTAAAACAGAGTTTTTGTTTGTTCAGTTGAATACTGAATTTATATTTAAAATAATTTTAGCAATGTATAAAATTTCCAGTTGCATTCACTTACGTGCAAATACCCTTGGGAAAGGTATTAATCCGTCTCTTCCCTCCAGTTACGAGTTAAATAACAAGACGGATTGGGTTCTATAAGCCTTGACTGGTAACAAGTTTACCGCAGAAAGACGGCAACAAGTTTACCGCAGAAAGACGGCAACCTACTGCGGGATAATGTTCTGCTCAGTCAGTTATGTCTCTTTCGAGACATGATCACCCAAAGCGAGTATCACGCATGGCATTTAACTGAGTTTTTGTCAATTTAAATTTTACTCTTAATACCTATTATACGTCCTGAATAAAAAGCAACAATCTAACTTTATAAGATTTAAAAACCGTTAACATCGAACGAACTTTCGAGACATGATCGCCCAAAGCGTGTATCACATATGGCACTTAACTGACTGATAGCCGAATTTACGCATAAATTTTCCAGATTATTTTAAACGTTATCATTAGGATAACAGTGACACGGTACAGTGGGGATAAACTATGAGGAAAAAGTTAATGATCCCCTCAAATATTTTACCGTCATTTCTGACGACAAGATTACACTAATTTTATTATAATTCGTGTCTTGCCCTTAGGTTCTTAATTACTACGTACGTACGTTACGCTCTGAGAATACCTCATAAATAATGGACTATTCTGTTTTGATCTCGTGGAAGGACGAAAAAGACATATTAGAGATGCTTCATAGCTTTAGTGACTTTTTTTTTTAAAAAAAGGAAGAAAATAGGGGACAGAGCGGAGGCGATAAGTTTAACGTCTTCAATTTAAAATCTTTTCATTTGTATCCTCTTACTTCTTCAAATAACTATTATATTTATAATTTTTTATCGAAATATTTTCTTAAAATTATTGAGCTCAAGTATTTAATGATGCAATAGGGGAATTTTTACAGATATTTTATAGTTGTTGGACTTAGAAAATTTCCAAATCGAAATGGAAAACAGTGAAAAAATATTTATGGCAGCGAGTGCTTGATAATCTATTCAAAGATGAAAGAAATACTCGAAGCAACAAAAATTTCTTCTACTGTAGGATGATGAGGATAGCGTGAACCGAAAATGAAACTTATACTCAGCATAAAAAAGACAGCTAAAGTTTCTGGAATCGGTAATAAAGAAAAAGGGCTTGGAGAATCTAATACTCACAGGGCGGATATGAAACGGGGGAAAACAGCGCGTGACATATTTGATGGGCTTAAACAAATGGATGGCAGAGAAAGATTTGGTAGAAAAACCAAAATAAAAGGTATTAAGAACTACAAGGGACAGGAAGATGTGGAGAGTCGTGATCGCCTACGCCCTGAAGAGACACGGTAATTAAAAAAAGAAGCTATCTGATTCATATATATTTTATATAACAGCGCACATAGTGTCTTCAAATACGAATTCGGTCGTCTACACGAAACCGAAACACCATATGAGACATTCATACTTCAATGTTCTTATCCCTGAAACTGTCATATTAGTTTCAATAGCGGTCAACAACAACAAAGCTCTGTGGAACACAGTGAACACGTGTAATATCTTCTTCATCTGTGATGAGATTGTCCAGCATTCACTGCTATATAGAAGGACCGACAGTACATATCAGGCACGTAAACTTATTTCCCCACCAGTGAGAGCTTGGGATGAAATGATTAAAAAAAATAAGATGATTTAGTGTGCTTTATAAAATTTTTAGTAATCAAGCAGGCAATGCGTTACTACGTAATTTCAATATATTACAGTAATGCTATCAGTTCCCGTGACAATCCTGTTCAATCTGAATTAAATCCTAAGGATTTAGCTGATAATTCAAATACTATTTTTTTCTCCTCTATTTTCGACTTCTACAATCCAAGGAAATATTCTGAGATGAAGAAAATTAATTCCATCGGAAATTATGGAAAGGAACCTTGATCAACGTTGTAACATTTGTCTATCTTTTAGTGCAGACACGTCAGATACTGACAAGATAGTCACTGATATTAAAAGTGATATTAAATACAACACAAAAACAAATAAAATCGGCGGAAGATCAAAGACAGCTTTCAAAATCTCAACTTAGGTGAAAAGAGTTGGTTGAAAAGACTTTCATGTGTTTTATAAGTTTCAAACAGAGTTTTATGACTAAATGCTGGAACGTGGGAAACTGCTTCTGAACAACTCTACTATGAGAAATTGCCTCGTTTCAATGACGCATTAAAACGAAAATGGAGAATTAAGGAAAAGTAGCTGCGATTTTAATAAGTGCCAACACCTCTCTTAAAGAAGCAAATAGTAAACAAACAGGGAAGAAGGATAATAAATTATTTGACATCTGAAGTGCTTTCATGATTACAGATTATCGCTTCCTTGATCTATAATTACTCTCCTTGTCTGTTTAGCAAATCAAATAAGTTCAAGATATCGATGCATTCCTCAACGAATATATCGAACACAATTTGGAATGTTTATTCTATGACTGAATTAACCATTTAGCTGAAAGAGAACTTATGATAAAACAATAACAGAAAAAGAAAATGTTTATTGAATGACTAGCAGTATAGCCCGGCGTTGCTCGGGTGTAATGAAAGCTTTAAAACTAATCCATGGTCCTGGAGCTCAGATTCTTTGTACGTTGGCACGAAAGACTAAAAAGCAATAGTTGTTTCCAGTTAAAGCGAAACCGTAGACTGAAAGAAAAATGAATGGATGTAAGTCAAATTTTGATTTCCTGGTATCGATATCAAATAAGTTTTTTTCGTCGTAAACTGAATTTTGAAGACTCCTCTGAGTAAATGGTATCATGGCTGAGACTAAGAACTACAATTATACCTTCTTAGAGCCAAACCTGAAACAAAAGCTAAAATAAAAGGGCTGAAAAAACTGATTTTGATCAGACTCGGTAGGATATCGGGTATCAATATCCAATATCGGAATCAAATAAATCATCCAAGGAAAGAACTGCAACCTTGAAACTTCTGAATATCGTTTCTTATGTCTTTGTCTATGAGTGTATCAAACTTGATTAAAATCAGACTAGTCCTTCCATAACCTGATTTTTTCGATTACCGATTTTCGATATTTATCAGGGCTACCTCGACACAAAACTTAGCTAAGAACACTCGCAGACGCTTATAGTATAACTGTGTTAATTTTCAAGAAAATTGGTTTAGCCGTTTCGGAGTCTATAAGTAACGGACACACACACAGACACACACACACAGACAAACTTCCATTTATAAATAAGTTTAGATTTAGATAATGCCATGGATTTAGGCGAATTTCCTAAAGATAACGTATGATTAATAGCTGATTTAACTGAATTGCTGCCTATGTCCATAGAAATCCAGAGAAGAGGGTTTGATAATTGTATAAACTTTGAAATAACTTTGAATTTATAAAAATAAACGAATAAAAAAATAGAATATTCTACATCATCATATGAAAGGTTCTGCAAATCTTAAAATCGACCAAAAATCACAGAAAAACATTTATTTAGATTTTTGGAATTTGGTTGTATCAGGAAAGTACGTACATGTGGGCAAGAGAGAGAGCGAGAGAGAGAGAGAGAGAGGGGGGTGGAGAATATATGTCTGAGAGTTGTATTATGTTTATGAACGAATTTTTTTCCAATTTCCTTTTCTCATTAATACTTCAGAGGGTGCGTTTGTCCCCGTTTACGACACCCCAACCGCAAGTGACTCACAGACGCCCACATTATGCACAAATGCAGTATTAAAATTTCAGGCAAATGCATCGTTTCAATATCCTGGGAGACACACCCAATGTCTGTTGATAATGTGGCAATATTTTCGATCCAGCTGCCCTGATTTTGTCGTCAGCGATCTGCAGCTTTTTCTTCAGAGCCATACATCATGAAGAAAGCTAAAACATCTTTCGGAAATAAAAAAAACAACAAAAAAACAAAAAACAAAAAAAACAGCTCGAAATTAACCAGACCTTATTCCGATAAGGAGGAGAAGAAAAAGAGACATGAAGATAGTTTTTTGACTTACAACAATCTTATATGCTGTTCTGGTGAAACACACTTATTCCTCAGATAATAGACTCTCCCTCCTATATTTATAAGAGTTAACTTGAGAAGTTCATAGGAGTTCTTAGAAGTTCTAGAGAGTTCTTTAGAGTTCTATTGGAGTTCAGTAGAATTACTAGGCAGTTGATATTAGTCGGCAGTTAACCAAATACTTAGGAGTTAGCTTTCTTTGAGAGGAAGATTACCAACTTCCTAACATTTAGGGTGCGTTAAGTCGATTAGCAATCGAAATAGCATGATTATAACTTTCAGTGCGAAAACTAATCTACAACATATGCCTGGCCAAAAATAAAAATAAAATGTTTGGAAAATTTGGTTATTAGCACCGAGAGGTGAGCGATAAAATTGGGAAGCCATTAAAATCTTTATACGATAGCAATAATATTTTGCTAGTGATAAATTCATGTTGGATAAACAGACAGAGTGATACAAAATAAATTATGCACAAGGGGTTGATAGACAAAAAAATTAAATAAGCCAAATTGAAAACAAGCCCCCTTAAGCATCCAAAAATTCCTATATGAAATCAATGTTCTTTAATAGTGATGAATTACTGTGTAATACCAATCATTCTATATGAAAATGAATACAAGACAAAGTTTCCCTGCAGATAAAGTGACTTGGAGCAATAGATAGGGGATTCTACAGAAGGATGCTGAGAATTCCATGGGTGGAATATAGGAACACCGAAAAGGTTTTAAGAAAAATTGATAAGAAAAGGACACTTTTTATAGAAATAAAAAAGACTGGTAAAATTAATGGGAAACATAACGAGAAAAAGGGCTTGGAGAATTTAACACTCACGGGAAATAATGAAGTAAAGGTTGTTAGATAAAAACATTGAATATTCCTAACTAGCTTTTGTAATTGAATAGCAGGACATAAAATGAAAGGTATAACGGCGAACATTGTACAGAACTACAAAAGACAGGAAGTTGTGGCGAGCCATGATCACACACATCCTGAGATACGACACATGAAAAAAGTAATTTGTATTTATAGTAAAGTTTTGTAATTTGCTTGAAGCAATGTGTAAAATAGTTATATGGGTTATGTCTTGAAGGCTGTCACAATGCGTTGAGTAAAATAAAGGAAGGTAAAGAAGTGTTTGGGTATTACCTATTTATTAAACATTTATATTTCGAGATCAAAATCTCATCTTCAGAATGGCAGAGAAGCTTTTGTTTGTCCGGGTTTTGATCTCGCAATATTAATGTTTAATAAATAGGTAATACCCAAACACTTCTTTACCTTCCTTTATTTTACTCAACGCATTGTGACAGCCTTCAATACATAACCCATATAACTAATTTGTATTTCCTTGAGGACTTAGATCATGGTTCTCCACAACTTCCTTTTCTGTAAACTAAAAATGTTTAAGAGTGTTCTCGAGAAAGATAGGACAGTGATTCAATTTGATTTCTTCATAGTGTTGAATTTAGTTTTCATTCTTCTAGATAGGGTGGCAACAAACGTGAGGGAGGCTGGTCTGCTCTGATATTTAAAGCTGTAGATGGCAGTTGAGAACTGAGTTCAACTTCATAGCTTTTCCAATGACAGAATTGAATCTTCCTCCAGCAGTGTGGACGGATTTACCCGTCGCTTATCGGACTGCAAGTACGCAGCAGATGTAAATGGTCCGCCAACGAGATTTTCGTTCGCGAAGTAAAAAAAAAAAAAGTTATAGAGGATTTAAAAGGCTTACATTAAAAAACAAAAAACGTAAAATGGTGTGCGTTTTTATCATTTCACCCCAAGCAAGGCGAGACGCCACTGGTGTGAATGAGTTACAGTGAGAGTAAATACTGGGTACAGTGGATATTGAGGAAAGGATAAAAGATGTATGGGATTCAAGAAGACAGAAGATGATAATTGACGTTGCATTTAAATTTTTAGTGATTGTAGCTATCAGGAAAACAAGTAAATGGAAAGGAGTTTCACAAGGGGGTAGTGGGAGAAAAGAAACTTGGAGTAGATGTGGTGGTTAAAAGGGTAGGACCTAGATGTTTACCTAGTCAGTCAAGTGGCATACCTGATATACGCTTGGGCGATCATGTCTCGAAAGAGACATGACTGACTGGGCAGAAGATTGTCCTCATCAGTGTTGCGATTTGTACAACGTTTCGGACGTTGTACGCTTCGGCCTTCTTCAGGTGCTAGGAATTTCGACCTGAACCCTTTATTACAATCATTTGGGTATATCATCATCATTTCATGCGTAGAGCCTCTTCTGGTAGTGATTGTAATAAAGGGTTCGATTCGAAATTCTTATCACCTAAAGAAGACCGGAGCTTGCAACGGCCGAATCTTCGTGCAAGTGGCAACAAAGATGAGGACAATAGTCCGAATAATGTAACTACTACCTAATCTCAGAAATATAGACCAATACAAACGGAGTTTGATAGTTGTATTGAATTATTCTTATATGACGGCCTATGTTCCAACTAGTTTGAAAATCAGAGAAGAGAAAGGCAGGTGCTGGTTCATACGAAAGTAAAGAAACGGTGCAAGAAATCTCAAATCAACAGTTAGTCAGTCAGTGAAGTGTCATACGTGATACACGCTTGGGCGATCATGTCTCGAAAAAGACATGACTGACTGGGCAGAAGAGTATCCCGCAGTAGATTGCCATTGCTTTCTACTGTAGATTGGTTGCCAGCCAAGGCTATAGAACCCAATCTGTCCTGTTATTTAACCCATAACTGGAAGGAATAGGCGGATTAATACCTTTCCGAAGAGTATTTGCGCGTAAGTGAATGAAGAGAATTAAAATAGAATTCGAACTTGGCTCTCCGATCTTCTCGTTCCGAGCCGATATCCACTGCACCACAACGCAAATCAACCGTAATATTTTTTAATCATATCACCCCGAGCAAGGCGGCAACGCCACTGATGCGCAGGGGGCTACGTAAGAGTGAAAAGATTGGAAAAGAGAAAGCCGGAAACCACATCCTAAACAGTGAACAAGGGATGAGCCTCTTCACCTGTTCAATATACGTGGGTGGAGGGTGAACCGGGCGATAGTTTAGTCTATCTACTCCAATTATAGCAAAAAATTTGAAGTTGGCCCAAAACTTTTGGACAAGCCGATATCCACTGCACCACAACGCAAATCAACCGTAATATTTTTTTAATCATATCACCCCGAGCAAGGCGGCAACGCCACTGATGCGCAGGGGGCTACGTAAGAGTGAAAAGATTGGAAAAGAGAAAGCCGGAAACCACATCCTAAACAGTGAACAAGGGATGAGCCTCTTCACCTGTTCAATATACGTGGGTGGAGTGTGAACCGGGCGATAGTTTAGTCTATCTACTCCAATTATAGCAAAAAATTTGAAGTTGGCCCAAAACTTTTGGACAAGCTAAGGTAATGTTCTGACTTCAAGACAAGACAGATCCGGACTGAGTCATCTGCAACCGAGAAACGGCTAGGAAAAATCCCAGCATGTTTGTGGTGCTTCTGCCTCAGAATTAGGGAGGAACAAATGTCTTGCAGTAATTTCCAGTAACATTGCAAACGAGATTAATATAATGACACATAGATTTGCAAAATAATAAGTGAATCATATATTATATATAAAACAGCAATTCAAGAAAAGTTGTTTAAATAAACATTATCTTACAGTCTTTTTAAAACTCTCGTGGAGTATAGGACTACACTCTTATTCCGTTAGGTTACTCTGCGCTCCAAGCACGCTAAGTTGCTGTGGTCTCCGTAGCAAGTGGGGTTTTACGGACGGGAGTTGCTAACTTCAAATTCAATTTCAGTTCTTTTTGTAATACGAGGGTCATTCTATAGTGGGTGCTTATCTATTCTTTTTCTGTTTGTTAGTAGTGGAGAGTCTGTTCTAGTGAAGGGTAGTTGTATACTGTTGCAGGTTAACGGAATTTGGCCTTGTTGTAGATAGCCCACTATAAGTCATAAAGAAAGGTTATAAACCAAGAAAAGCAAATTGAGTTGAAAGATAACATTTTATATATACACATATCAATTGATGTTTTTACAATTGAAGTAATATATGAAGTATAGGTCCAACGGAGGTTAAAATGTTCATGGCAATAAAATGCTGCAAGAGAATTAATGCTAAGGAATTTGGGAGCGTGTAAGTAAGGAATATCTTTGATGTATTCGCTACATAGGTCAGTAAGTAGTTTTTGAGGCAGGGAAGAAGGAAAGAGGTAAGGGAGGCGAGCGTAGTAAGCCGCTTGACTTAGGTCTAGGGGGTATTGATTACTCTCTTCTCCTCGAGTCGGTCTGCCTGTCGATGCTTTCTGTATCCGCATTTTAAATCTTCTTTTTGGATCACAGCAGCTCATTTGGGATTTCACACTTGTATTTGGTTCTGGGCTTCCCATTGGCTGATAAATAAAATTCGCGTGAGCTCGCGAACTGGAAATTTAATATTTAATTAATTTTTAGTTTTCAACCGGAACATCTGCGCGGAGCCGATGGCGCAGCGACGACTTTTAGTCATTTGCTTATTGGTCGTGAAAGAGCAAACATTTGCTCGGTATCACCACAATTCAATAAATAAGGTGAATTTTTCGGTATAAGGACTTCTACGAGGGTCATTCAATAAATAAGGTGAATTTTTCGGTATAAGGACTTCTACGAGGGTCATTCAATAAATAAGGTGAATTTTTCGGTATAAGGACTTCTACGAGGGTCATTCAATAAACAAGGTGAGTTTTTCGGTATAAGGACTTCTACTAGGGTCTTTCAATAAATAAGGTGAATTTTTCGGTAGAAGGACATCTACGAGGGTCATTCAACAAATAAGCTGAATTTTTCTAAGGTGATTTTTTCTAATACAGATAGAAGCTTACTTTTTTTTCAACGTAATCTCCCAGCAGTGTCACTCACTTTTCCCATCTGTGCACAAGATTCCGTATTCCCTCAGCGTAAAAATCTTAAAAATAAATGTCTCAGCTAATCGCTCACAGCACTTTTTACTTCATCGTCACTTTCACACTTCGTGACTCTCGTGAACGCTTTCAAGGGACCAAACAGGTGAAAATGCATCGAAAAAAATATTGTAACTATAAAATATAAACGCTTGTCTAAATAATGTTTTTTTAATAAAATCTAATGATCAGATGAATCACCTTTCATATACATAAAAAGAATTACATTTTCTACGTGTATTTATATAAAATAATACCAATAAATAATATTAATAAATAATAATAATAATTACAACCAGTATAAGAAATGTGTTGCATATAAGTAGATTGTATAGCAAATATTGGTAAGAAACTATCTAACATATCCATTGGTCAAACAAATACAAAACCTTCATGTCGATTAATGTACCATTTGTCAGATTTTACTCCATAAAAGTTCCTATCAATATTTCTACCATCAGATTAAGCAGCTATACATAGCCAACCTCAATATATAACAAAATAAGCGCTGTAAAAATTTTGAAACCAAAAAAACCTTACATTTTAAGAACTTATTATTCAATAAGAGATAGACACATAGGAGTGTTTTAACGCGATTCTAATCTGGAATGACAAAAATAGATTTGTTGAAAACGATCCGAAGATGATATTATCAACACGATTAATTTTTTTTTGTTTTGTTTTTTGCATTCTATACACCAAGGTCTATTATGAGACAAACTTGCCCTGAAATTAAATCGCATAATATATTCAGTTTTTGAAAATGATCAGAGATATTTGAAAGTGTTCGAACATATTCGAGCCTAGATTTTTTAGAAACTGGAATTTATCTTATATAGATAAACACACACACACACACACACACACACACACACACACACACACACACACACACACACACACACGCATACCTAAACCTATTTGTCAGTGTGTGCGTGTCTTTCTGTGTGTGTGTGTCGTTACCTATAGACTCCGAAACGGCTGAATCGATTTTCTTGAAAATTTACACAGTTGTACTATAAGCGTCTGCGAGTGTTCCTAGCAAAGTTTTGTGCCGTGGTACCTCCGATAAATATTGAAAATTGATAATCGAAGAAATCGGGTTATAGAAGGAGTGGTCCGATTTTAATCAAATTTGATACACTCATAGACAAAGACATAAGAAACGATATTCAGAAGTTTAAAAGGTTACCGTTCCTAAAATAGTGCAGAAAATCGATAATATATATATATATATATATATATATATATATATATATATATATATATAAGGCAAGCTGTTTGTGTGTGTGTCTGTTTATCTGCCTGTATGTCTGTATTTTTTTCAGCCCTTTTATTTTAGTTTTTGCTTCGGGTTTAATTGTAGTTCTTAGTCTCAGCCATGATTTCATTTACTCAGAGGACTTACTTAGCCTTCAAAATTCAGTTTACGATGAAAAAACTTATTTGATATCGATACCAGGAAATCAAAATTTGACTTACATCTATTCATTTTTCTTTCATTCTACGGTTTCGCTTTAAGTGGGAACAACTATTGCTTTTTAGTCTTTCGTGCCAACGTCCAAAGAGTCTGAGCTCCAGGACCATGGATTAGTTTTAAAGCTTTCATTACCCCCGAGCAACGCCGGGCTATACTGCTAGTATATATATATATATACAGGGTATTATGGACAGATTGTCGTCTAAATTACGCAAAAATGAGAATAATGCTGCCATCTGACTTTAACAGATATATTTGCCAAAATTACACAAAATATTTTGGAATGCCAAAGATTAAATTTATTCAATAAAATTGCTATTGACTTCAACCAGGGCCGCCAGACGACTTCGGAATCTAGTGCAACGGCCTCCTTTTTTAAGTTGTTGAATGTTTCCATTATCCTTGCGTTCAGTTCATCTTTGGTGTTACAAGAATTTCTGTTGGTCTATCGCTTAACTGCAGCCAACACATAATAATCAAGGGGTTTGCAGTCTTAATAGTTAGGTAACCAGGTGTAAGGGGTGATTCGGCCGCAGAAACTGTCTAGCAACTCCTGCTTGCCAGGCATCGTGCAGCGTCCTGTTGCCAGATATAAGGTCTTCCAATACACACCCTGTGGCTTCAGGGAACCACTAACTCTTGAAAGCACTTGATGTAAGCCTTCGTGTTGGGTCTAAGCTCTTGTGGAAAGGTGAACAGAGGCATAAATTCACCATCACTAGTTATCCCTTCCAATAGGTTCTTAATCACCGTTAGACTCATCCAACTCTTTCCAAATCTTCTGCACATCCTCAGATTGACATCCAAACACTCTGAAATGTTTGTATTAGATGATTCCAGCATAAATTCCAAGCAATGCAGCATGCAATTTTCAAATTTCTGGTTGAGCGAATTTCGTCATGGTAATTAAAAACGGTACCCAACTGACCCTACTATATTTGTGCAATATATAAAATCATAAACTAACAACGCACATCAAACTAAACATTAAAAATGGCGCTGGCTTACACATCGCTTCCTGGATGCAGCTCACTTCTCTCTCTATCTCTATCTCTCTCTCTCTCTCTCTCACACACACACACACACGTGAGTGTGTGTGCATAAGCAAGCGCGTGTGTGTATGTGTGATTCAGAGAGAGAGAGTGTGTGTGGAGGGGTGTGTGTGGGTGAGTGTGTGTGTGTGTGGGTTTGTGTGGGTGTGTGTGTGGGTGTATGTGTGTGTGGGGGGGTGGGGGTGGGGGTGTGAGTGTGTGTGTGTGTGTGTGTGTGTGTGTGTGTGTGTGTGTGTTCAAGCAGTTTCAATTATCACGGGTCATATTCTATTATTTAATCTCAAGGCGAATTTGCCCATAAGTGAGTTTGGTGTCGAGATTATTTTAAATTGAAATTTGTTTTTACTGATGGCGTCATCTGTGTATCATCTGTGTATATATATATATATATATATATATAGGTAGGTCGGTAGGTATTAGGTGGTTGGTATGTGGAAAGAAGGAATGTAGAACAATGATGATATTTAGAAAGACACCATGCAAACCCTTAACAGATTCACGGAGCTTTTACGCCATTTGTTATTACTGTACGCTTCTATACTGTCGACCAGAAGCAGTAGAAGCAGTTGCCCAGGACTTTCATCGGGTTTTATGACAGATGGCATATCTTATCGTAGGAAGAATTCCTCTGATGAATTACATCAATAAAAACTGGCATTTTAGTTACACTGGAAACGTAAAGAAATCTTCCCACCGGAAAAAAAAAAAAAGAAAAATACTTCTTATTTTTCGAATATGAAAGTTCACCCAAGAGAAAGATCAAGAACCGCTTAGAATAGAAGTTTAGTTTTTTAAATGCTTGCAACGAAAGAGCTGAGAGTAAGTCAAAGAATGTAAGAAGTGGGAATTTTAAGGATAAGGAGCATAGATAAACTTCTGATTTCAAGAGATTAAGATTTTAATGTTCAGGGAAAGATCCTTGCGCAAATCTGTTCCTCAAATTAGCAGTCAATCAGTTGAGTACCATACGTGATATACGCTTGGGCGATCATGTCTGACTTGGCAAAAGATTCTCCCCCAGTAAGTTCCCATTGCTTTCTTTGGTAGACTGGTTGCCAGCTAAGGCTATAGAACCCAATATGCCGTGCTATTTAACCCCTAAGTGGACGGAAGAGATGGATTAATACCTTTTCCAAGGTTATTGCGCGTAAGTGAATGTAACGAATTTGACTGGAATTCGAACTCGGTTCTCTGATTTCTCGTTCCAATCCGATATCTAGTGCACCACAACGCACATATTTTTATTATTAGATCTCAAAGATTCTATTGAGGAAAATTGCAGAACTGGTTTCAAGAAGACAGATGGTGACTGATACTGCATTTAATATTTTGAAGTTTGTACGCAGCGGGGAAGCAAAAATTCAGAAAAAATGACTTCCGCAGATGATACATGTAAGAGAAGACACTATTAGAATAGAACTTGCGGTTACATGTAGTTATTTTAACACTAAGACGATGAGACATAGATGCCAATCTTCGTATCGTACTCTTACATTCACGCTATTTTGGTATCAAAGAAGGAAGTATTAAGAAACCATTAGATTAGGACTTACGGCTACATCTGTTTCGGCAGTGAACTGTTGACACCTGGCAGTTAATCTAGGAGTACGTTTAAATTCCTGAGGTCGAGATGGATTAATAACTGTCGCAAGGGTATTTGCGCGTAAGTGAATGCAACGAATTTGACTGGAATTCGAACTTCGCTCTTCAATTTCTTTTTCTGAGTCGACTGTGAAGCCAATAAATTTTAAAAGCAAATTCTACTCCATCAGCTTCTTTTCTCACATTTCCCGCCTGTGGAATTCCCTTCTGTTTACTTGATTCCCCGTTAGCTACAATCCCCAAGAATTTAAATGTAAAGTCAATAGTCATCTCCTATCTCACAAACTTACATCCTCTCTCTCATGCTTTTCTACAACCACCTCACTCTCATCAGTACTCTCTTGCCTCGTCTACTCTCTTCCTGACACCCTGCAACATTTCACTCCGTATAACATTCCTCCTCGCCCACCCCACTCTCACCAGTAATCTCTTCCTTCTCTTACTCTTATCCTGACACACCCTGCAAACTCTCACACCTCATAACATTCCTTCTCGTCCACCCCACTTTCATCAGTACTCTCTTCCCTCTCCTACTCTCTTCCTGACACCCCCCCTGCAAATGCTCACACCTCATAACATTCCTCCTCGTCCACCCTACTTTCATCAGTACTCTCTTCCCTCTCCTTCTCTGTTCCTGACACTCTCTGCAACCACTCACTCCCCATAACATTCCACTTGTCCACCACACTCTCATCAGTACTCTCTTCTCTCTCCTACTCTCTTCCTGACACCCCTACAACATCTCACTCCCCATAACATTCCTCTTCGTCTACCCCACTCTCACCAGTAATTTCTTCCCTCTCCTACTCTCTTCCTGACACCCCCTGCAACCTCTCACTCCTCAACATTCTTCCTATGTAACCCCCTGCACAACAGTGGCAGTAAAATACCATGCTTTTGGCGACACGATTATAACTGCGCCAAAATGCATAACCAGTACTGGTGCAAAAACTGCATGAGTGCACATTTCTCTTTACATTTGAAAGCTTAACTCTCCAGGCGTTTAATGACGCACCTACGTTGTAGTTGTTATGCCAAATAAGATATCTTGAAGAGGAACATGAACTGAACGAAGCAATTTGTTTTTCTTTCCTTTGGAACACGGAAGAAACGAAGCCGAAACTCTCATGAGGTGTCCTATCTATAAATATCTGAACAGGATGGTCTCAAAATGGAACACATCTAAACATGTGTCATGTACATAGTGATAGATTAGCGATATGTTTCTAGTGTTACGTCTGCAAAAAAAAAAAAAAAAAAAAAAAAAAGAGCTGCGAAGTTGGAAACAAGTCCAAGGTAAGAGATTACGGAATTGTAGAGCCGAGTTCGAATTCCAGCCGAATCCATTACATTTAACTTATCGACTCGGTACGGTAAATAGGGGAGCCGAGTTCTAACTCCACTTGAATTCCTTGCATTCACAAACACCCTTGGGAAAGATATTAATCCCTCTCTTCCCTCCAGTTATGGGTTAAACAATATTGGGTTCTATAGCCTTGACTGGCAACAAAACTACCGCAAAAAACAATGGCAACTTACTGCATGATAATCTTCTGCCCAGTCAGTCATGTCTCTTTCGAGACATGATCGCCCAAGTATATATCACGTATGGCACTTAACTGACTGACGTTCTTGGGAAATATATGATTCTATCTCTTTTTCCCACATCAGGACAGAATTTGTCCTATAGTTGTTGGGGCCTTGTTAGAGTCCAGAAATAAGACACAAAAACGGAGAATAGAGTTAAACAAATATATTAACACTAGACTGTAGAGCCCGGCGTTGCTCGGGTGTGATGAAAGCTTTAAAACTAATCCATGGTCCTGGAGCTCAGACTCACCCAAAAGAATATTTGAAATAATAAAATAATTGCGACAATTTACTAATCGCACCTACTATATATATATACTAGCAGTATTGCCCGGCGTTGCTCGGGTGTAATGAAAGCTTTAAAACTAATCCATGGTTCTAGAGCTCAGACTCTTTGGACGTTGGCGCGAAAGACTAAAAAGCAATAGTTGTTTCCACTTAAAGCGAAAGGAAAATGAATGGATGGAAGTCAAATTTTGATTTCCTGGTATCGATATCAAATAAGTTTTTTTCGTCGTAAACTGAATTTTGAAGGCTAAATAAGTCCTCTGAGTAAATGGGATCATGGCCGAGACTAAGAACTACAATGATACCTACTTAGAGCCAAACCCGAAGCAAAGACTAAAATAAAAGGGCTTAAAAAAATACAGACGTACAGGCAGATAAACAAACTCACACACAAACACACACACACACACACACACACACATATATATATATATATATATATATATATATATATATATATATATATATATGTTTGTGTGTGTATATATATATTATCGTTTTTCTGCACTATTCTAAGAACTGCAACCTTGAAACTTCTGAATATCGTTTCTTATGTTTTTGTCTAAGAGTGTATCAATATTTATTAAAATCGGACCACTCCTTCTATAACCCAATTTTTTCGATTAGAAAGAACAGTCGTACAAATAGATATACGAAATAAGGTCACCAATGTGACTATTTTGTCCGGATGTCAGAGCTACTTACTGGAATAGCGCTTTGCACAAAGCAGAAATTACTGCTTATTTATAGTTGGAAGAGTTCATGTGTTCATGGGCAAATTACCATAAAATAAGAATTCTTTTAACGTCTTCTGTGTGTCGTGTCCCTCCAGGAGGTTGACGCTCATGGCTCTCCGCAATTTCCTGTCTTTTGTAGCTCTTAATAAATTTTGTTTTTTGTTATCTCTCGTAAACTTTGTTCCACTCTCAAGATGTCAGCAATCATGGCTCTCCACTACTTCCTATCTCAATATCTATTTCTTATGGTAGCACTTAATACATTTTGTCTGTTTGTTATCTCCCGTAAACTTTGTTCCACTCTCTATTTACTCCAGCTTCTTCTTCTATGTGCTATGTCTCTTCAAGATGTCAGCAATTATGGCTGTCCACTACTTCCTATTTTAATATCCATTTTTTATGGTAGCACTTAACAAATTTTATTTTTGTTATTTCTCGTAAATTATGTTCCACTCTCCATTTACTCAAGCTTCTTCTTCTATGTGCTGTGTCTCTTCAAGATGTAAGCATTTATGGCTCTCCACTACTTCCTATCTCAGTATCTATTTCTTATGGTAGGACTTAATAAATTTTGTCTATTTGTTATCTCCCCTAAACTTTGTTCCGCTCTCCATTTACTCAAGCTTGTTCTTCTTCTTCTATGTACTGTGTCTCTTCAAGATGTAAGCAGTCATGGCTCTCCACTACTATCCTAATATCCAAAAATAAAGACACAACGAAGGAATAAAATTAAACAAACATGTTAACAAGGAACAAAACATATACAACATGAGAAGGTCACCAGCGTGACTGTTTGACCCGGCTGTCAGAGATGTCTGCTGGAATAGACTTCTGTCACAAAGCAGAAATTGCTGCTTATTTATAGTTGAAAGAGTTCATGTGTTCATGGATAAATTACCATAACAATAGCCTTGAGTGGCAACTGGTCTAGGAGAAAGAAATCTCTGAATTGAAACCAGCCTGGAGAGAGTTTGACTCCGTTAGGATGTCGTGCCCTCCCCCAAATACCACTTCTACTTCATTTTTTAAACACAGGGGTTGACTAATAATTATGGCCGGTAGTGTATATATGAATTAAATATTTACATACGCATAATTAAAGCATTAACTATATCACTTTGAAACCCGACAATATTAAAAACATACTTTTACGGAAGGCCGATACATATTGCCACTCAATTTCAGCTGAGATTCGAAACCACATTCATAAGCACTACGAATGTCTAATTTCTAACCAGATTCCTTCATAATGAATGGATATCATGCTTTTTTCGTTCCTCGTAAATGTAAACCTTATGCTAAATCTTATCTTCTTCAATACGCCATGAACCCACAGGACGTAGGCGATGATAGCTCAAACAAGGTTTCATGTCTATTGCAGTTCTTGGTAAATTTTGTGTTTGTACTATCTCTCTTTCTGTCAATCATGCATCTAAACACGCTAGGTTGGTTAAGCGTTGGTTTCTTCTTTCCTTCCAATTGGTCCGGTGTTAAATTTTCCATGTCCTCTTTTTTCATGCGCATTAGAAATTTCCTTTGCCACGTTCTGATGTTGAACATAAGTTTTGTTTTCATTTTCCTAAAAATTCATCGTTGCTCACATGATCAGTTCATGGTATTGTCAGCGTCTTTCTTTAGAAACACATTCCGTTACTCCAAGTCCCGCCTTATCTGTGAGAAGAATGTCCAACATTCACTAGCATATAGGGGGATGATAGTTCAGTACTCTTTAAGAGTTTTGGAGATTAATTATGTTGTTTTCAACAAATTCTATGTTTCTTAATACGTTGATTAGAGTTTGTAAGACATCATTCGCTATCTCAACGCGGCTTCGGATTTCGGTGTCTTAATTTCGTTCTCCGTCAAAACCCTTACCAGATATTTAAATATTTGTAATTGCTTCATTTAAGTATGTTTAATTTGTAATTAGCATTTTAAACTGTTGCTCTTGCTGACAATACTGTCTTCTTTCAATTTGTGCTTAGTCCTTTCTTCTCGCTTTCCTTCATGGCCTTCTGTCGTAGTTACCGTATTTTCTTTCTGTATTTCATATCTACACTGTATCATCTGCATATCTTATGTTGTTAAGATTGTGACCGCCAATAATGTATCTCGATAGGACTTGGAATTTTCAGAAAATTTCCTCATTGTGTAGGGTGAAAAAGTAAAACTTGTCTTGGTAAAATAAAGTACATAGATACTACCATATAGCAACCATATGACTAACACACGATTAAGAAATGGAATAGGTCAGTCAGCTAAGTGTCATACGCCATACACGCTTTGGGCGATCATGTCTCGAAAGAGACATGACTGACTGGGCAGAAGATTATCCCACAGTAGGTTGCCATTGCTTTCTGCTGTAGTCTTGTTGCCAGTCAAGGCTATAGAACCCAATATGTCCTATTATTTAACCCATAACTTGAGGGAAGAGACGGATTAATACCTTTCCGAAGGGTATTTCTGCGTATGTGAATGCAAAAAATTCAAGTGAAATTCGAACTCGGCACCCCGATTGTCGTTCCGTGTCGATATCCACTGCACCACAACGCACATTATAAATGGATTAAAAGTATCCCAAATTGGAGTGAACTTTCTATTTCTCATTCATCAGAAAAGCGATCATTTTTTTTCACACACACAAATACACACACACACACACATATATATATATGTGTGTGTGTGTGTGAGTTTCTGTTTCTTTTTGCAGGAATATATATATATATATATATATATATATATATATGGGTTGGTGGGTGATAGTGAATTTTTGTTTCTTTTTGTAGGAGAATGTCACTTGAAAGGGAATGCCACTCGGCCGCTCACGCCCGTAACATTCTGTTGTGTGTTTTGCTAACAGCCCAAATTGGGTGGAACATTGAGATGCTAAGAGGTAAAATCGTCCTGTTTTCACGCTATCCAATGCCGGGATGAATACAAAATGTCAGGCTTCTTATCGTAAATACTCGACGCGTAACGCAGGAACCGCCGTGAATTGGTAAATTTATGTTGTCATATGTGAGCCAGTACTTTTAAGATGATACGCCTCGTGCACGCATGCGCAGATGATGGGAGGTAATTGGAGCGTTTAAAACACACACACACACACATACACACACACACACATACACACATATATATATATATATATATATATATATATATGTATTTATATATATTTTCCATTTGTAAATGAGTTATTACGCGACCTCGGTTTCTACCGCGGGTGGTGTCTTCAGGCGATTTTCAGTAACTGATTTTCCCGTTTACCCATTTTTTTTTTAAAGAACGCTCACGTAACGGTGATTTTTTTAACGCACACGTGGCAGGAAATTTTTTAACGGGCAATTTTGAAAACCACAAGAAATTATGATGTTTTCATCCATGTTAAAATATTCCCTGCTACGTGAGCGTAAAAAAAAAAACCGTTACATGAGCGTTCTTAAAAAAAATAAAAAAATAAAAAACCATAAAATCTGTTATTAAAAATCGCCTGGACACACCACTCATGGTAGAAATCTATGCCTCGTAATAATTCGTTTACAAATGAAAAATATTCAATATATAATTATATTGAACATATTTTAATACAAATGTTCACTGGTCTAATGTTATTATGACCGAAAACTGAGTAATTAAACAATATATATATATATATATATATATATATATATATATATATATACTGATGATTGTTTAATTACTAAGTTTTTGGGTCATTATTTTTCTTTTTTTTTTCATTTTGAAAAAGTGTTTAGTTGCTGACGATATGTGAAATCTCTCTTAGGGATTTCATGTTGAAATGATCATACGACAACAATTTTGAACATTGAAAACTTGTTTTATTATATATATATATATATATATATATATAAGTAATGTAAATTTATCCATCATTTAACTAATAAATATTATCTCATTACATTTATGCCATATCTTTTATTATAGGCTGGTAAAATACATACTAAGTTTGACCAACAGCTCAAGTAATAGAAAACCCAGTGAGGTTCAATAAATTTCTAAGATTTCCTCTGAATTTATGAAGTTACATTTGCATCAAATCTTCAACTAATGTAAATATATTCTTGCCTAGACAGGTTGACTAGATATACTATATCGGAGATTCGATCATCCATTTGTGTTCGATACACGTAGACATATTTTGTATCTTTTGAACTGTTAATGGTTAAAAGCTAATCTAGTTGTTCCTTACTGTAGTCTACAGAGCTCCGTCTTCGTTAGGTTTCATGGATTAGTGGTCTTTGTGTCAATTAACACAAAGTAAATAAATTCAGCACTTCATGCTTGGGTAATCGTTAATGAGATCATCTGGTTGATACTTATTGGTTTATAGATAAGTCGATCTTGACTATGTTTCTGACACTTCTGTCAAATTACGTTAAGTCGATAATTTGAACAGCTCGCCTAGATTAATGGGTAACGAAATAATCTATTTTTTGGCGGGGTAGGGAACTCAATCTTCCCTACGATCCTTGTAACCTTTAGTTAAATTACACTAAGTAAATAATTTAAGCACAGTAATATGTGCGTTGTGATGTAAGGGATATCGGCTCGGAACGAGAAATCGGGGAGCCGAGTTCGAATTCCAGCCGAATTCATTGCATTCACTTACGCGCAAATACCCTTGGGAAAGGTATTAATCCGTCTCTTCCTTCCAGTTATGGGTTAAATAACAGGACAGATTGGGTTCTATAGCCTTGGTCGGCAACCAGTCTACCGCAGAAAGCAATGGTAACCTACTGCGGGATAATCTTCTGTCCAGTCAGTCATGTCTCTTTCGAGACATGGTCACCCAAGACATGTATCACGTATGGCACTTAACTGACTGAATAGTTAAAGAACTAACCCGGTTGATCATTATTATTGCGCAGAGGGCTCCATCTTCTCTAGGATACTTAAACTTGTGGTATTCTGAAAAATTATAGTAAGTAAATAATTTGAGCACACCCTGGAGGGGTAATGATTAACAAGCTAATCTGGTTGATCATTACTTTTGTAGTTTACATATAATTGCGACCTGCTGTCTAATATCACGAAGAACTTCATGGAAGTGCAATGGTGAACGAGCTAATCTGGTTGATCATTATTGTTGGGTAGAGAGCGCGATCATCACTAGGTTTTTTATACTTGTGAATTTCGCTCAAATTACACTGAGTAACTCATGATGGGGTAAAGGTTAATGAGCTTATCTGGATGTTCATTATATCTGTGTAGAGTTCTCGATTTTCACCAGGGACATTATTCTTGTAGTTTCGGTCAAATTACACTAAGTAAATTATTTAAATATTTCATGGTCAGGTAATGGTTAATGTTGTGGAGTAGTTTTCGCCCTGAGGGTTCTAATCGTGCTATGTCGGTTGCTAATCGACTTCATGTACCCAAAATATTAGGAACTTGGTAATCTTCCACTGAAAGCTGACTCCTTAGTATTCAGCTAATAGCCGACTAATATCAACTGCCTAGTAGTTCTACTGAACTCCAATAGAAGTCTAAAGAACTCCCATGAACTTCCCGTTAACTCTTATTAACATAGGAGGGAGAATCCATTATCTGAAGAATAAGCGTGTTTCCCCATAACAGTTAATGAGTTAATCTGGTTGATCCTTATTGTTTTGTAGAGAGACCAAATCTTCAGTAAGTTATTTTACTTGTGAGCTTCTGTCAAATTACACTAAGTAAATAATGTAAGTGATGATGAGGTAACGGTTAAAGAGCTAATATGGTTGATAATAACTGTAGAGTAGAGCTCACAAACTTCACAATATTCTTCATAAATGTGGTCTTCTATTAAAAGCCGGAAGAAGAAGAGACGGATTAATACCCTTTTAGGGGTATTTGCGCGAAAGTGAATGCAACAAAACTGGAATTCGAAATTTGCTCGTCTTTATACTTGTTTTCTATCAAATTACTTTCAGTAAAAGCTTGAGTATATCACGGCGAGGGTGATGGTTAACGAACTGATCAGGATGATCATTTTGTGTAAAGAGCTCGATCTTTACTAGGCTCGTTATACTTGTAGACTTCTGTCAAATTACAGTAAGTAAACAAATTGTGCAATTGATAATGGTTAACGAGCTAATTTGGTTGGTCTCATTGTTATAGAGAATTCGATCTTCCCTAATATACTCATACTTGTGGCCTTGTGCCACAACCACCAAATCATTTGAGCAATTTCTGGCAGAGAGATGGCTGAAAGGAACAGTTTGGTTGATTTTTAAAGTTGCTTAGAGATTTAGATCCTCACTAGGTTCCTTATCCTGGTGGCTTTCTGCCAAACTTTACGAAATAAATACTGTGAGTACATCATGCTGGTGTAATGGTTAATGAACTAACTTCGTTGATCATTATTTTTGTGTAGAGGAATCGATATTAACTATATTCCTTGTAAAATTCTGTCAAATTAGACTAAATAAATAATTTGAGCACCTCTTGGGGAGTTTAAGGATAACCGTTTTAATCAGGTTGGTCATTATTCTTGTGTTTGAGAAGTCTCTCTTTATTAGGTTCCATGTAATTTTGGGCGTCTGATAAATGACAGTAAATAATGTGAGCACTTCATGCTGACGTTATTGTTAATGAGCTAATCATGTTGATCCTTATTGTTGTATAGAAAGATTGATATTCGCTACTTACCATATACTTGAGGGCCTCTTTTAAATTTACACAAAATAAATCATTTTTTTTGCCTCACGGTGATGCAAAGTTTAATGAGCTATTAATGTTGATCATTGGTTGTTTTTGTTTTATGGCATATCAACCTCGGCGGGTCATTTATTGCCAACTAAATTTTTATTTTATTTATTGCTGATAATACCTTTTTCTTTTCAACAATTTATTGTTGTTTTCATATAAGTTTTGTGTCTAGTAATACTTTTTTTCTTTTCGAGTACCAAGATTCATTGGGATTTGTTTTTAAGGTCAGGGTCCCCAAATCCTACTCTGTTATTTAACCCATAACTGGAGTGAGGGGACGGATTAATACCTTTCCCAAGGGTACCAGTGCTTAAGTGAATGAAGAGTATTCAACTGGAATTCGAACTTGGCTCACCGATTTTTCTTTCCGAGTCGATATCCACTGCACCACAACGCACAACGCACATCCTTCACTAACCGCTTACAGCACCTGGTATTCTCAAGCGGTCACCCATCTAAGTACTGACCAGTCTCAACGCTGCTTAACTTCGGTGATCGAGCGAGAACCGGTCTATTCAACATGATATGGCCGTGAGCCTTATTGTTGATCATTATTCTTGTTTAGAGAGGTTACATATACTTTTGTCTTTTTCCCATATAACACTTAAAAATTCAAGTAAATCATGGTAGATTAATACTGAATGATGTACGTGTTTTTGGCCATTATTGTTGTGCAGATATCTCTATCATCACTATGTTTTTATACTTGCGGTCTTCTGTAAAATCTGTGGTGATGGAGAACGAGCTAAAATGCTTGATCTTCATTGTTGTGTAGAGATCCTGATCTTCTCTAGGTTGATTGTATTTGTGTCTTTCTCTCAAGTTACGAGGTAAATAATTTAACTCATGTTGGGGTAATGGTTAACGAGTTCCCCTGGTTAATCGTTATTCTTGCTTCGAGAGTTAGATCTTCACTACGTTCCATATACTTGTGGCCTTCTGTCAATTTACACTAAGGAAATAATTTTATTAACTCATGGTGAGGTGATGGTTAAAGAGCCAATCTGGTTAATCATTTTTGTTGTGTCGAGAGTTCTCTCTTCACTAAGTTGTTTACATTTCTGGACTTTTGATAAATTACAATAAGTAAATAATTTGAGAATCTCATGGTGGGGTAATGGTTAACGAGCTATTCTGGTCATTATTATTGTGTAACGAGCTCGATATTCACTACGTCCCACATTGTTTAGGCCTTCTGTCCAATTTCACTCAGGAAATTATTTGGGAGCCTCATGTTGGACTGAGTGTTAACGAGCTATTCTGGTTGATTATGCTGTTGTGTAGCGAGCTTGAATTTCTCTAGCTCCTCTGATATTTGTGGCATTCTGTCAAATTACACTAAGTAAATATTTTGATTACCTCCTGGTGGGGTGATGGTACACGAGCTAATCTTTTTCTTTAATATTTACTGAGTTTAGGTTCGATAAATTGATTGAATTGTACATTTTCAGATTTTAATATTTTTAACCAAGGACTCTTTAAAGCACTTTATTTTAAAATGCGGAAACAATTTTCTAATGTTAATCTATTTCCGTAACATAAGGTATGCTGGAATCAGATTTACCTCAAATTTAAATTTAATTCCCAGATGAATGCATTTCTATAACAGGCTTTTGTTAAACAATATTTGTCTCTCTGCCTGCTTTGCTAACCAGGCTTATATCTAAGCGTGCAAAACATTTGGCTACCTTGATAAATTAATTACTTTAGTTAACTTAACCCCAAATCTAGAGTGATTAGCGGTGTACTTTCCTCAGGACATTTTACCACCTTTGAGAGCCAGAAAAAAAAGTTATTGAATTTTCGATAATTCTGTGGACGTGCGTTGTGGTGCAGTGGATATCGACTCGGAACGAGAAATCGGAGAGCCGAGTGCGAATTCCAGTTGAATTCCTTGCA